>BRDA01081774.1:11394-26981 GCA_036984385.1 Crenuchus spilurus | reverse complement strand
ATATATATATTTTCATTGTTGGACTATTCTCAGTCCAGCAGTGACAGTGAGGTGCAGCTCTGCTGTGTCTGATCCACTCGTACCAGTGCAACACACACCACCACATCCATGTCACGACCACCACCCAAATAATATCAGCTCTGTGGGCTCCTCATCATTGAAGAACAGGGTGAAAGGATGCTAACAAGGTATACAGAGAAACAGACTACAGACCAGTGCACCAGTATGGTCCTAGAATGTCACCCACTTTATTGACACGCCCACACATCCAGTCCTCAGACCTATAATCTGACTCAATTAAACATCTCACCAACGTGGCCTGGGTTTGATTTCAATGACAAACATTTTCACCATTATCACTGTAGTCCATCCGTTTCTCTGTTTACTCTGTTAGCACCCTGTTCTTTAATGATTAGGACCCCCCACAGAGCAGCTATTATTTGAGTGATGGAGCATCCTCAGCAGTCAAGGTCATTAGCAGTCCTTAAGGCCGCTGCTAAAACAGTGTTCACTCAGGTCTTTTAAAGAGCATTCAAATCAGCATTTTAACTTCAGGCAGTTCATAAGAAGTTCACAGACTCCAAAAGAGACCAACAAGCGACATTTCTTTAATGGCTTTTTAATAAATACACAAGCAGAGGCTTTCATCTGAACAGCTCTTGGGAGTTACACAGAGAGGCATTTTCGAAGGCGGCCATCATGAGAGGTCAAACATCCTCCTCTGACCATATAAACAAACACAGTGCTGTTTGATTCCAGGCATTCGGAGAAGGAACACCAAGAAGTGCTAAAATGGCTTTCAGCACAAGCTTACAGTGTTTATAGTCTCTCTCCTGCAGTTTAACAGAAGAGCCTGTCGAGAGTCATTGTGGTGGTAAAACCAGTGCTTCGTTTCTTCTCAAATGATCATGTTGATGTAATATTTGAGTATGTGTAAAGATAAGTAATGCTGTGCTGCTGTTTATGTATTTACAGACGTGATTAGGTCATGTTTAAGTCATGCACTGTATTGTAACTATATTATAACAATGAGATCAGGCAGCAGTTCAGTTAATGATCGTTTATTGTTGCTTTCAGTGCTGTTTCCTTGCAGAGGGATCCTGCTATCGCTTTCTCGTGCACAGTCCTCGGTGTGCGGAAATCGACCTTGTGTTCACAAGAACACAAGCCGCGTATTGTCAAACAATCACATGATCTCCAGTGAACCACTGCGATAGACCTTCCAAGGGGGGTACAATGCATTTCAAGATGTCAGCATGTCACATTTCAAGTATCAGCAGAACTTTGCTACAAAGGCGAAGTAAAACATGGATTTGCATACGTTGACATGTACACACGCCTGTTTTTATCCAATGAAAATGCCTTTGACATACTTTGTTTGCATACATAAAAGCACATTTTACAGTTTTTTTAGGTGCATCACTTGGCATAGATTACTTATTATAACACTATAACAGCCATAACATTAACACTATTGTCCATTTTTAGCTCCACTGAGCATATCAGTGTATAATGCAGTGCTACTATTACAGACTTTGCCTCCTTTCACCCTGTTTTTAATGATCAGGATCACCACAGTGCAGGTATTATTTACATGATGCAACTCTCTCAGGACCGCAGTGATGCTAACGTGGTTGTGTGTTGCGTGGATCAGACACAGCAGAGTCTGGAGTTTTTAAACACTGGGTCCACTCACTGTGCCTTGTTGGTCCACCTTGTAGATGTAAAGTCAGTAGCTCATCTGTTCCTGCACAGTTTGTCTTGGTCATCCTCTAGTCCTTCGACAGTGTCAAAGGATGTTTCCCACAGGAGGCTGAATTGTCTGTGGTGGATTATTCTGTCTGAGGTATTTAAATACATCAGCAGGCTCTGCTGTGTCTGATCCACTCATACGAGCACACCACCACCACATCAGTGCCACTGCAGTGCTGAGGATGAAACGCGACCCAGATAACAGCTGCTTTGTGAGGGTCCCTATCATTGAAAAACAGGACGAAAGGATGCTAACAGAGTATACAGAGACACAGATGGACTACAGACCAGTGCATTTATCAGTGGAGTTGATCAAATGAAGGAGTCAATGGCTGATGCCCACCTGGCTATTACAGTATACGAGTGAGAAGACTTCTCACAGTGTTCACTTAAAGTCTCCAAGCTCTGCAAAAATGACCCAATGTGCTAAGAACACTACCACTCTACTCCAATTGGCATCAAACCTAAAAAGTCAGTGACCTTTCCTCTGTTCTTATATCTATTGTCCTTCCTTGAACTAAAAATCAAGTGTAAGATTGTTTAAAACATGTTTTATTATAAAATGAGTCTTTTTTCTTTGGTAAGTACTGTATGTACAGAAGCAAGTAGGCACATGTACACGGTTACTTCAACTCCCAGGCATCTTCTTGCTAGATAAAGGCTAAATGGCTATAGGAATGGTAAATACATAGCACCATTTTTGTTGAATTAAAATTATAAAAATAAAGAAAAAGAAACTAATATCCTCTTAGAAGCAGAAAATGGTCAACCGTTCTATATTACTAAGCATAAGTCCTCCATATGTATACAGAGTCAGTGTTATCTCCTAGTTCTAAAGCTGTTTCAATCAAAACAATCCCCCCTTTGCACTAATATTTAATACATGCTCTTTGGTTAAAATACTTCAAACTAACTTTTTGTAACTTTTTGGCAGTATAAGAAAATAAAATTGACACACAATATGGCTAATACTTCTTTTCTGACAAATACACACTTTTAGGCACTTAATTAGCTACAAACAAAAAGCTCTTAAGAGGTTCTTTTGTCAACAAACACAACAATACTATGTACATGTATGTAAAAAGTGTTATAAATAGGTTTTAAACCATAGATACTATATACATCTTCAGATCATGACAGTATCGAGTGTTACATGTCTTTTTCAGGGTGCTTCGCGGGATACCCAAGCAAAGATATCGGCTGTCTGAACTTGTCTGTGTTTGCAGTGCGGTACTTTGGCTTCAGAGCTTAGACTTCTGGTGGCCAGTGCTGAGGGGCGACGGCTCATTCCCTTTTCCTCAAGATGACGTAGATTAAGCCGCTGATGAGCGCCAGAGGAAAAGCCACCCAGGCCAGGATGTAGGCAAAGCCAAATGAATCGGTTGGTTGGACCCAAGTGGGACTCATCACTGTGTAGATGATCGCTCCGCTCATGACAAAAAGACCTGAATACACGAAGACAAATATTCAGTGAGATTTGAGAAAACAGCAGCGAAGACTTTTGCAATTCATGTAGTTTCCCACTGATCACATTAGGAAGATTATACCTGTACTAAACATACTAAAAGAAGCAAGTAAAGACTTAAATACAATCAGGAGCAGCCGATATATCAGCAGCTGATATTATCTGTCGATAAATTGGAAAAACGAACTTATCGGTCCCATGCTGATATTATCGCTGATAGTTCCAACTGTGTCCTATTTGTAGCTTGTGTAGAGATAACTGTCCTTCATCTAGACTCCACAGCATCCTCTGCAAATCCCTGTTATAGCTGATAATGGCCAAAAAAATGTTTTTAACATTATTTACTAGAGCATCTCCAGAAATTAGAATATTGTGAAAAAGTTCATTTGGGTTCATAATTTAATTTTAAAAAGTTAACCGTCATATTTTATTTTCAGTACAAAGTGACATTTTAATGTTGATACTGTTTGAATTGATATTTACCTAAACTCGAAATGAAATGTTTGATCCAGCTATAAGCCATACTGATCTACATTTAAACACAACAAGGCCTGAAATGTCACCTCACATGTAATGAATACATATACATTTATTACAGTATCAGCCAAAAATAGTCACAATTAATTAGTTATCATTATCTGACCCAGAGACTCCATATATGTGCATCAATAAATAATACAGAGTAAATCTGCCAGTGTTAAATCAACACTATTAGAGTTAAATTAACACTGAGAGTGTTACATTTTGACACCCTCAGTGTTAATTTAACTCTAATAGTGTTGATTTAACACTGGCATATTTACTGTGTACATGACTTTGCATGCAATCAAGTTAAATGAAATAATGTAATTTATGACATTTAAAATATAAAATTTTCATTTTTCAAAAGTTGTCAGTTTGTATACACACTGTATAACACCACGCCAAAACTACTTTGCATATAACTCAAATAAATGTTGTTATGTTTGTCACATTGCTGGTTTGATTTATATTTTTCCATGATTCACATCCTAGCATTAGCCCTGGATGTATAAAAATGGACATTTCACTTTCTATGATGTCCTCATCTGAACCCAGTTAGGCAGGATCCATTACAGCCCACTCTGAGCAGACACAGCCCCTGAGCACCAGCATGACGCAGCACTTTCTGGCATTGTTTTCAGTCCGACAGGACCTGATCCACCCCCAGCATGCCAGCCGTGACATTTCGGGATTGTTTCAGGCCCTCTGTTTCCGGTGCCAAGATGGTGGGCACCTGATGATGCCAGGCTTTGCTCTGCCTATATCCCCCAGCTTCCCTCTGACATTCAACTAGTGCTAATGAGGCACTTCAGCAAGACTTCATTTCTAGGACAAGCAACTTGTATTGCACTGTTTAAGCTTAAAATAAATACGCTTTACAAGTGCATCTGGAAAAATGAGGATATCTGGAAAAAGTTCATTTCTGTTCATAATTTAATTTAAAAAATCTAAATGGTCTTATTTTATATTCATTATATGTAAAAGGATTCAAGCCTTTTGTAAAGTTGATGCTGTTTGAATAGTAATTTACCGAAACGCAAATTTTCAAAAAATCTGAGATTCTGGATTTCTGATGTTCATGATCTATAAGCCAAACTGATCAACAGTAAAACAAAAGAGGATTCAAATGTGTTACTTCATGTAATGAATATAAAATATGACAGATTACCTTTTTGAATTAAATTTGAACTTTTTTCTGTATTCTAACTTTTTGAGATGCACTAGTAAAATGAATTAAACATTAAACAGCAACTTAAAAGATCCTGAGCACATACAAAATATTGATCCTTAAGGCCATTAAGATTTGAAAACAGCACAACACCTGGAAAGATGAGGCAAAGCCACATGTATATTAACTCTAAACTAAACATGCAAAGTGAAAATTCCACGTATTCATTTATTTGTTTGCTTTTTGTTTTAAAATACATATGAATATCCACTTGAATTATGATCAAGAACCAAGCCTATATGACCTATTCCATATTATTTTATCTGGCATTTCATATTATCATTATACAGAACCAGTCAAAAGTTTGGACACACCTTGTCATTCAGTGTTTTTTTTTCCTACACTGTAAATTTATATTGAAGTCATCCAGACTATGAGTGAACACATAAGGAATCATGTAGTAAACTTAAAAGTGTTAAACAAACCAAAACATGTTTTAAGTTTTACTTCAAAGTAGACAGACAACTGATGTCTCAAACATATTAAGAGGCAAGAAATGCAAGTCATGAACTCTCGACAAGACACAGCTGTTAACTGAAAGCCATTCCAGGTGACTACCTCATAAAGCTGACTGAGAAAATGCCAAGAAAGCTGCCATCTAAGCAAGAGGTGCCTACTGTGAAGAATGTCAAATATAAACATGTTCTGGTTTGTTTACTAAATAATTACATATGTATTTATTCATAGTTTAGTTGACTTTAGTATTAATCTACAATGCAGATAACTTTAAATCATGAAAAAACACTGAATGTCCAGGAGGTGTGTCCAAACATTTGACTGGTACTGTATATTACTTATACCATTACGTAATGTTGTATTTTTATATATTACATATTTTCCCTGCTGATTAAATGGTTGCCAGTTATCACAAAACAACAGGGTCTATACAGTTCTTAATCATTATGTTTGTGTTATAGTGGTAATGCTACATGTTTTACAGATGTTAAGTTTGGTTAAAACTTTAAGGAAGTGATAATACATACTTTAAGTTATTTTTACCACATGCTCTTCCCAAAACCTCATAGTCATGTGCTAGTGATGGCATAATGATGAAAACCTCTCTAAAATGAACTGTTATAAGTCACATACCTATAAATATCTATTTCTTCTCCTATAGTTACTATTTCAGAGGCACAAGATTTCCTTAAATAGCTACAATACATTTAAACAAATCTTATTATTTGGCTACTACAGTAAATATGTTAAACTCTCATTGATAAAATGAAGATAAAGATGTTTACAGTATAAATGAGTTTGAAGGCCAATTATAGTTCCACATAGTAAATGAATTAATTTGAACAAACTGCCTCAGGAACTGTATCTGTAATAGAAGAGGATGGCTTTGAAGTTTGTTTTTCAGTCTGTACTATAATAAAAAGTGACAAGAGTCATTTGATTAACTTGAGCAGTGCCTGAGGTCTGAGGAAACGCACCTCAGAGAGCTTCAACACAAATCAACAGAATGAGTTTGCAAAAAGAGGACTAATGTCTGATATCAGGTTACACATTTTACATGAACTTTAAAATTTTATTAAGCTTGTATCATTTTCTGGTCAGATATTAATTTACTCACATTTATCATGTTTATCAAAACGTGTTCTCTGTCAAAGATGGTTAAATTATGTACCCTTACAAAATCAATAAAAAATGTAGTTTATACTGCTTTATATAAATGTTTTCACTGTACATCTCCAGAAAATTACAATATTGTGAAAATGTTCGTTTTTTGTTAACAATTTATATAAAAAAGATAAAGTGCCTTTTAAAGTTATAATGTTTTATACTGTTCGAATAGTAATTTACTCAAATTTGAAATGAAATATTCTAAGAATTTCTGTATTTTCTGTAAACCAAACTTCATGTGTAATGAATATGAAATATGACATTTTTAACAATTAACTCATCATTATTTTGAAATTTTGATGTGGCACTAATATATACAGTCTCAGTCAAAAATTTGGACACCTTCTAGACATTCAGTGTTTTTTCATGATGCAAAAATTATCTTCATTGTAGATTAATACTAAAATTATCCAAACTATGAATAAACACATATGTAATTATTTAGTAAACAAAAAGTGTTAAACAAACCAGAATATGTTTATATTTGACATTCTTCACAGTAGGCACCTCTTGCTTAGATGCAGCTTTCTTGTCATTTTCTCAGTCAGCTTTATGAGGTAGTCACCTGGAATGGCTTTCAGTTAACAGCTGTGTCTTGTCAAGAGTTCATGACTTGCATTTCTTGCCTCTTAATGTGTTTGAGACCTCAGTTGTGTGTCTACTTTGAAGAATCTAAAACATGTGTTGGTTTGTTTAACACTTTTAAGTTTACTACATGATTCCTTATGTGTTCACTCAGAGTCTGGATGACTTCAGTGTTCTTTTACAGTGTAGGAAAAACATTAATAAATAAAAACACTGAATGACTTGACTGCTACTGTATGATGTGTGTATATAATTAATAATGTATCTGTATTTAGTTGCATCCCTAGCATTTATAGACACTTACTGGCAAGGATTTGGAAAGTTCCGGTGAGGAAGAAGCGTCCACCCTTTTGTAGGGTGAAAAGTTGGCAGAAAAACAGGAAGAGGGACAGGAAGCTAAAGATGATTGACAGTATCATGAGGGCTTGGACAGCTTGAATCCATTCTGCAAACAGAAAGAAAAGGTAAACAGTAGTACATTAGTACATTCATTTACATTAGCAAACACCACTGAAAGTTAAGCCTTCTTACTACAGAAGATTCATTATGGGTTTTGTCCTAATTGAAGGGGGTATTGATTGTCTTAGATTACATGTCATTATAGTGTACTGTGCTTTGGTCTGTGATTGATTTTAAAATAACTGATTAACATCTGAGGCTTGCAAAAGCCCTTTTCAGGTTGCATTGAATGTACTTGTTCCTGGGGTTATTCCTTCTTTTACAGAGGCTCCTCTTTGATTTTTTCCCATCGGGATCAACCATGTCAGTGTTTTTCTCCCTCCTTCTCTTAGTACAATACAGATTGAATTGCCTACTGTTTTAGCTAACAAAGAGCTCATCTGATAAGTTTGCTGCCATCTGAATATAAATGTCCATAATTTTCCAAGCACATGTGCTTTCGACAATAAAGACCGTTGGCCAGTACTATTGGCTATATTTAGCCTCCTAGAGCATTAATCCCCCATAAACATTCTAGAATGGCCAAACAACAAAAAATGGATACTTCTGAAGAGTCATTCAACCCTCTACTTGATATGGATGGGAAATATTCCACTCCATATTCTATCTGGGAGAGCATATCTAAAGGAAGTAGAAGCTATAATTGATTAAACAGATTATAATCACAGCTACAAGTCTTTAAGAAGAAGGTAGAACCAACCAATTTTGACCTTCACCGTTATCCCGTCCATGCAGTGAGCACTCACATTAGCAGTGCATCTCCAAAAAGTCGAATATTGTGGAAAAGTTCTTTTTTGTTCATAATTTGATTCAAAATTGTAAACTTGTATATTCATTACATGCATAGTAACATATTTCAAGTATTTTTGGTTTTTATGTTGATATTTGAATAGTAATTTATTCATTTTTGAGATTTTCATTAACTTTAAGTCATACAAATGAACTTTAACAATAATAGGCTTGAAATATGTCACTTTACATGTAATAAATATAAGAGTTTACATTTTTTTAATTAAATGATGAACAACACTGAACTTTTTCAAATTTTCTGAGTTGCACTAAATGCACAAGATGTACCTTGCTCAAGGACATTTCAGTGATGTCCAGCTGGTTTAGGGAATTGAACCAGTGACGTTCATGTCCTAAGCTCATTTCTCCAAACTTTACTCACTTGTATCACTAGATGTTCCTAAGAGCTAATGTTAGATGCTGTTAAACTAAAACATGTGTAATTTATAGTGTAAACATACAACCTGAATAGAAACTCACTGCTATAGTCATTTTAATACCATTTTAATTCTCATCACTGATGAGATGTGTAAAGGTTTGTCATTACAAACACCCCCCTGATCAACGAAACCAATCCCAATAGGGTTTGGGACTGCAGTGCCTAAAAAGTGAAGCAACATTCATTTTAATCTTTTGAATATCAATGGATGGAAGATACAAGCCAGTCCTATTTACCCAGTCATGTTCAGACATGCTACCTTCACCTAAAGGAGTCTATAATCCCTCAGGCATGCCCGAAAGCCTTAATGGAGCACACTAAAACTAAAGTATCCTGTTCCTAAAAGCTCCAGACACTTAGAATGATATCAGCTCTTCACATATCGATCTTCTACTCTTGTCCTTGAGGCAGAGACATAAACAAGGTCTGTTAAGCCAGGAGATCACCTGGGCTTGATGGCTCTAAAAAGGATCACGTGCAGTACCTTTTACACTTGAGAGCTGGTCTGGGAACGTAAACTTTTGACTGTTTACTCAATTCCGGGAAATATATTACTATTGATTTATTCATGCACTGAACCACTGGGCCACAAATTAGATTTGAAAAAATCTATTTATCTGAGCAGTAATTATTAATTTGCTCATAAAAATTAAATTAGAAATCATACAGAACATTTGTATTTTATGTACATGCAGTGTAGGGAAGTTTGCTTTAAAATGTATTTCACTACAGATTACAGAATACATGTCATTTGTAAAGTAATCTGATTACTCAATGTGAGTAACAATATAAATACTTTTTGACTTATCTTACAGATCCAAAACATTTAACATATGTTTAATTACATAACATTTAATTAATTTTACATTAAATTTTTTTAAAACCTTCCCAACATCGTATGCGCATGTGTTGGTTTAACCCTTTCCAAACCTCTCCTCATGGCCGTCCAGTGTTATTAGCAGTTCTCATCCAATAACTGGTTTAGTTAATCAAGACTTCATAATGTTCAATCAACTGTGCTGCTAATAGAATCTAACAAATCCATGCAATGTCTGTGAAGTATTTAAGAAAATCTAACTTTGCTCAAGTTCAGTACAAAACTACGTCTTTTAAAAAAGAATGTTTATGTTTTCACTGCTTTGATGTTTATTCATTCTAAGGATATATGATTTTTTTTTAGCACATGCGTACTTATTTCCAAAGTAAACTGTTTAAAGCAACTTGCTTCGGTGCCCAAGACTTTTGAAAAGCTGTATATTATGGAATGGTTTTGTAGAGATGGATTACATGGTCCGCAAACTGCCACATCAATGCTAATCCACCATTCACCAAAGCCCGGTGAGCCTTACAAACCAACCCTACAAGATATAAGAATGACTGTCAATATCTCTGAGAGCATACATTGGTATCACCTGACGTAATTCAACTTGGTACCTCAAATGAAATTGGGGACATTACAACTTCCGTGTTCAAAGAGGTAAAACAATTCCAGTTTAATGTGTTTTGAACATGGTAACCATTGTATTGTAATACACAAAGAGTTAGCTAGAGCCAGAGAAGTTGAGAGTTGTGTTAAAGTTCCTCTGATCAAAAGATGTTTTGGTGACATCGTGGACAAAAACACAAAACTGATGTTTGTGTTTTTAATAGCAGCATTTTTTAAAACTAGGTGAGCATGTAGTAGAAGTGGATAATAAATAACAGAAGCTAGCTCCTCAAAACAAGCGATCTACACATCTATTCTATAGTTTTTGACATCTGTTCAACTTAGCCTGGTTAGTGTATAAATCTTAAATACTACGCTGGTAAGTGTGGCATATGTGGATAGAAGTATGACATACAAATGACTTTCTCAGTGTGAATAATCTAACTTGGTTGTGGTATGCAGTATGCTAAGACTTTGTAGCATGTCTATTTCTTGTCTGAGGGTCATGCATGGAGCATCAAATTTCTCTCTCTCTCTCTCTATCTATCTATCTATCTATCTATCTATCTATCTATCTATTTATCTATCTATCTATCTATCTATCTATCTATCTATCTATCTATCTCACTGCCATTTATTGAAATATACAGCAACACTAAGTCCCAGTTTTCCAGGCTGAGATTAAGCCTAGCCAAGGCCTAGAGTTAAAATGCTACATAGTGCATAATAGTAAATATGCAAACTAATTATACTATATTAACTCACTTAAACATGATCCAGTGAAAGGGGATCAAATCTCAAGAAACCTTTCAGATTAAGCACATCATTTCAATCTTCTGCTTACTTCTGGTGTTAAGATTGATAAACATGTCCAAAAATATACTTGAACTTTCTATTCTGGTCCGATATAATTTTCCCTTCCTCAACTCTGCAAAGTGACCATGTCTTCCTGATGGATGGGGTTTCCTGACACATTCGCATTTACAGTGTGTCTTCAGTACTGCACTGTTCTGCCAAACCCCCAAGACAAACATCCAAAGCTTCTGACCTGCATTTAATACATTATGGAATTATTAACCATTAATATGTTTGGTTTAAAACAAATAACACTTCATATTGATTTAATCTTGATTATGATTTGGAAAATGTATGAGTCATAGTGTCAATACAGCAGTTGAATGTTTCATGGCCTGGAATACAGGACTACTCTTCAGACAGAATTAGATTTACAAGGGGTCCTGAAGTCATTTCGGCTTGGATCAGCCATGTCAGTGTTTTTTCCCTCCTTCTCTGAGAATATTCCACTGTTTCTCACTAAACTCAGCCTCATCTGAACATTTTAGACATTTTTCTGCAGGTACCATTGGAATATATATAATGGTCTTCTACCATGTCCACCAGAGACCTTCCTTTGGGAAAGTTCATTGAAAATAAGGCACATTAAAGTTGGCAGTAATTTCTAGCTTATGACTGTCCAGATTCAAGAGCCATATCACTGAGGATATGTGTAATATGTTTCATTAGAGACTATTTGCTGAAAATCTCATCAAATCTGAACAGGGCTCAAATAATTTTGTTTTATTGCCAAATATCATTTGATCAGATATTATTTTGATTATATATAGCATGTAGAGTTGCAGGAAAATATGATTACTTAATGAAAATATGCCAAGTGGTTGTATGTAAATATAATTTTATATTTGCACAATTTTTGTCAACACTGCAATCAGACATATTTTGACACAATTTTATCATTTTATTAACACTGTCAATTAAAATATTGAACTGATTAATTGCTTTACATTATATAGTTAATGGCGATTAATCACAGCTAAACTTGATCAAAACTAATTTGATAACCAAACACACACTACTAATCTCTTTCTCTCTCTTGCTCACTGGTTGGAAGTGAAATTTGGGCATAATGAGAAAGTCAAGTCAAATTTGTTTATAAAGTGCTTTTTATAACTGATGTCACAAAGCAGATTTACAGGGTTAGTAATAACAAAACTTCAAATCCCCAGTGAGCGAGCCTACGGCGACAATGACAAGGGAAAACCCCCTCAGAGCTGGAGGAAGAAATCTTGAGAGGAACCGGACTCACATGGGGGGACGCATCCTCCTCTGGTCAACTAATTATAAGTTCATGATAAATCACATAATCCTATGATGCTGTTGTAGTGTTCAGGTACTGATATAGTGACAGTAGTGAATAGGAATGATGATAATAATATTATAAGAGCCATTCAAAGTCAGAACACTTGTAAGCATATCATCACGATCAACATTTAATCAACATTAAAGATCTTTTTAACATGTGAACTTTAATATGTGTGATATATATTGTATTGTGTACAAATGTGAAATAATGTACAAATTCCTATGCAGTCTATGACAAAGTGCTTACAGGACTGTAGAGCTATTATGACGCCAAAATTTTGATTTTGATACCGATACCAAGTGTAGTATCACAACAGTCAATACTAAAGCAATATTCTGGCTATAAAATAAAAACATTTATCATTGCCTTTAAATGTTGATTTGATAAAACACAGACGTATGTCTGCATTTTGATGGCTTATATATTATATTTATGGCTTATAACGTATTTTGAAAAAGTACTGAAAGTCAGAGCATTGAATTGCCAAATGTAACTATTGAAATGTTCCAATGCTTGCTGTACTTCTTGCAACTTTGCAGTAGATCCACATAACTGCTCCTGAGTGTGCAAAAGTGTTTGAACCCTCCTAAATCTAAGCGATGAATCAGATTTCTCCACTACACCAGCTGAAGCTCATTACTCATAAAGTATGAAAATTGCAAACAAATACACAGCCAAAGTCAATCAGCCCACTAAAAGCCCTCTAATTAAGATACAAGGGCACTCCATTAGGCATAACAGTATTAAATCAGACTGTTTCTCAGAGGAGACCCATCATCGATCTCTTAGCACTCATACTGGATACTGGAATCCATAGCGAGTGGAGAGATGCTCTATGGTTACTACTCTGTTAGAACTGAGATATACACAAAGCATTTGAGCCTTCGCTCAGGGCCCATGTCACTAGAGCAGGCTCCATGAGCAAACACAGCACCTCGGCACCGTTGTAAGTACTAGACAAACAAACTCAGAGAAGCATGAGCTGGTCCTGCATCACTACCAAAACATACACAGCAAGAGCTCATTCTGAAGCCATTACATCATCCCATTACAGGGAACTCTGGACCCAGACATCAGCTTCTTTAGAGAACTGAACATTGCGTTTTAGACCTGCTAACCATCATGTAGGTGTGCTTGCAAAGTGGCAAGATGAGCAATGTTGTTCAGATACCCTGCGTTCCTGTTGACTATCTAAAGGATTAAAGTCTATCTCCACTAGGGGGCGCACAGGGCTGAAACCATACTGCCAGCATAAGAATCCATCCATCCATCCTCTTCTCCAGTCAATACTGGTCACTGACATGTGTGAGGCCCAGATGGGGACCCAAGACCTCAGTGCTGAGAGGTGAAGGTACTCAACACCGTGTCACCCAACCAGAATTAGAACATTAATCTCAATTATCGCTTCTCATTTAGGACAACAGGGTCAAGCATTAGCATGACAGCATGAGAAAGCATGAGAAACAAATAGCAAAAGTGACTGTCATGGTTTGTTTATTGTGGTACAACTTGTGGATGCAATGCATCCATTTCTGAAGATGTCATGCTTTAGCACAAAAAGGCTTTTAGAATTGAGTGTATTGGGAAATTGGGGAAACATTTGCAGCTGCCTAGGGCCCCAATGAACCAAGGGGCCCATGGAAGTACAAATTAGACATCATCACTGTCTGAATTATCTTTGAGATTATTGGTTTTCTATATAATATGAGTTTTGAAATGTGATACAAGCGAGTCAGTTAAGCAGAAACTACAGCAAGGAGACAAAATTCACTAAATTCTCAAAGTAAAAACTCAACTAAATGAAACATTAATCTAACATTACACTTTTACAACTAACAATGCATCCTTAAGCCAATTTAAGCACATCAGTGTAGAGAAAGACATAAAAAACACTATCACTGATCATGAGCTAGAGGGGCAGCTGTGGTCTGGTGGTTAGGGCTCTGGTCTTGTAACCTAACCCCCAACTGCTCCCTGGGTGCCATGGATAGGGCTGTTCACTAGAGTGTGTAACCATAACTGTTTAAATGAATGAGCTGCTCAACTATCATACATTTAGTTCCATAGTAGTTACTGTATTACAATCTCGTTTATTAATATTTTTTTATTTTTTTATTATTGTACTATTTTTAGTGGTTTTCACTCAGTTTTATACAAAAGTGTATACACTCCTAGCCAAATGATATGCTCTGCTAATAAGAGAAAATAAGTTTACATCAAACAAATATATATTTTTTTTTACTAATTTTAGTGAATAATTTGTTTTGTTCACTTCTAAAATGTGCTGTAACATGTTGCACAGCCCACATTTCACATATTTTTTGCAAATATGTTAAATTCTTAAACTGTAGCTGTGCACAAGTGTTTTCACAAAAACATGTAAGACAATGAGGTCATTTACATGAAATTTAAATATGCATATCTACATGACTGGAAGTGTGAATGATCTTTGTCTTGCCTTTTAAATGTACCATTGCATTTTACATACTTTGCTTATAATACATCGACCACACTGACTTTTCTTTGAATAATTTGAAATAATTAAGAAAAATTAAGATTTAATATAAATCTGAATGATAATTGCAGCCTTTAAGGGCTAATGAGCAATTTCTAGCCATTATGATAAAACGTTTTGGCCAGTTTCACCCCCTCATATGCTCTAAAAACAAATGTTTTTTGGAAGATTGGTTACAGGTAATCCTGTATTTTTTTTGTTTTGTTTTGTTTTGTTTTTTGTTAATACTTTCAGTCAACATGACTCCGCCCCATCCAGTCTGTGACAAGGTTCAAGTAATCGTGATACTGATTTGAGGTCATATCACACACCACTAGGTGGAACCCTTAAAAATGCCTCCAGAAACCTTTTTTTATATTAAATGTTCTTTGATTATCCTTAAAGCATATTGATGAACCCTTTCTTGATATTTCCATTTCCCTTTCCATTCCTGTCCCACTACTGTCACCATATCAGCTCACCTGAACATTACAACAAGATCATATGATTATGATTTATCACAAACTTAGAATTAGTAGACCAGAGGAGGATGGGTCCCCCATGTGAGTCTGGGATCACCACACACTATACTGGAGTTTAGTCATAGTGCTAATGAACTTGGAACAGTGTCTGACCTACCCCGC
>BRDA01081774.1:0-11384 GCA_036984385.1 Crenuchus spilurus | reverse complement strand
TCCTCCCAAGGTTTCTTCCTCCAGCTCTGAGGGAGTTTTTCCCTTGCCACTGTCGCCGTTGGCTTGCTCACCGGAGATTAGGGATTAATGATTTGATGTCTGTTATTACTAACCCTGTAAAGCTGCTTTGTGACATCAGTTGTAAAAAGCACTTTATAAATAAAATTTGATTGATTTAACCAAATGTTCTTGAAACACATGGTTCCTTTAATTTTAAAGAGTAACCTGACTGGCTCCTGATTGTCTATGGTATAAACCTTTCAGCACATTTTTTTTTTTTTACAAATATCTTATTTTGTAAATTTTTTAAGAGCCTTATTAAGAAAGACTGAGCTCCTTACTGCCTTTTGAAAGAACCCTTTGAAACAGAGTGTGACGATGTGAAGAATCCCTAAAAGATCTTCCAGGAACCTTTTTGTTTTTAGAGCGTAGGCTTCCACGTAGGATGAGAATGTGCATAAGACACTGTGATCTTTTATTGTTAGCCATCTCACCACTGATACTGATCTGAATATGATCTGTGGGTGTGACCGTGTGACCCAACCCTTCAGCACGCTATGTTCAGCATGGAATCGTCGGAGGATCTCCCAGACCTTCACTTACTCGCACATGTACACATACTATACAAGCATCCACACACGGATAGCTGTCTAAATTTGCAGCTCTTTAAATACTCAACCCATGCCCCACCCTGTGCCACGGCTCTAGCATGCGATTTTCACTCCCAAACAAGGGTTCTCTGAGCTCAGCCCCAGCACAGACTATTTATACTGCAGAGATGAGCCGGAGGAGGTGGGTGGGTGGGTGAGGGGGTCTCTCTCAAATTGCACATCTGCATTCTCACCCCTAGATAGCAGTACAGTGGCATGAGAGCCTGTGGGCACTCCCATCACAGAGCGTGGTAAACATGCAAAGGGTCTTTGAGAGTTATGCTGAGTTCAGGCCCTCTGTGAAGAGGGCAGTATGTGGAACACATGTGAAGTCATTCAGCCAAGTAGATGCTGCAACACATCTCCATCATATTCATTCCCAGGCAGCCAACAGCGATGTTGAAGAGCAACTTACCTCCAGTGTCTGCATTGTTGCACTCGGTGCTTGTACTGGTTGTGGTGCAGTTAAGCCACAGGTCTGAATTGCTGGTGGGGTTGACAACCCAGGCCTGTAGAAAAAGTTCAGTAATGTAGATCAAAGACCTGAGACATGCATCCCAATGGCAATACATCACAGTATAATAGATACTCACACTGACAATAGTGGATACAAATAGCAGTGCTAGGGCTGCAACATGCAGGAAGATGATTCCACAAAGGAGGATCAGCATGTTTCCTCAAGGTCCTGTACAAATGGAGCGACACATTACTGCACTGGACTGAGTGGGCTTGGGTGTGCCACAACATACCTGCCCTGCTTACTGCAACACAATGTACAGCCTGTGTGGACTAACAGCTGGGAAATAGTACATCCTCTGTTTTGCAAGGCAAGTCAATGGTTTATAATAAAAACATATTCAATTAAAGCAATAATACTAGTGCATGTCCAGAAATGAGAATATCATGTACAAAATTAATAAAGCTGTCAAATTCATTATATGTACATTACAAGTGACATTTCAAGTCTTTATGCTAGGATGGCTTATAAATCAAAATCTCAAATGCTATTCAAGCAGTCAACAGTTAACATTAAAACAATAACAAAAAAAATTTAATGTCACTTTAAATGATTTTTTTCCACAATATTCTAATATATTATATCATTCAACTGCAATGTTATGATGGCTCAATATGACAAGTAGGACCAAAAGAACAACAATCCAGCACCAGTTGCTGTTTTTTTTTCAGTCCAAAGTTAATGTGTCACTAAAACAAAAAAAAATGACCAAAAAGTTACATGAACAGTTAGAATAACTTGTTAGTGTGTTTTAGTAAAGCTGTAATAAATGTCAAACTTACAGGGATCAACGTGAAAGTAATTCCAGAAACAAAAACGATGAATAAAAGTGGTGAAAAAAGTATAAGCAGCTGTATCAGTACCGAGTCCACTCCACAGAAAACCCCCCGCACTCCTCCAGGCGCAGACTAGAGCGCTTTAACACGCAGCGCTGCACTTTTAAACACTCTCATTAAGGACAACGCCCTTCAGCCAGTCTGCGCGTCTTACTTATTTATTTCTCCACCCGTACAGCGGCCAGGCCCCGCCCTCCAGCGCCATGATTGGCTGCGGAATGCCTGTGATTATAAACGAGCAGCCAATCCGCGCACGAGGCGGAATTTCAGCGCTAGAACACACGACTCAGGGAGGATTGCCAGGTTCGCGGTTTTTCAGCCTTTTTATGCTTTGCAAATTCAGTGGAAATTCAGAGATGGCGCGGTGCTGGGTTTTGGGCTGCTTTAAAAATGTATCAATTATTATAACACAGTAAAAAAAAAAAAAAGATATCTAGTGAGTGTTTAATTTTGTTTTTTAAACCACAATGAGACAAAACAGACAGTGAACAAATGATTGAAAATGCATGTGATGTCTTAGATAAGCTCCTAATAGTTGATTGATCTGAATGTGATCTGAAAATATAGACTACATGAAGGCAAAT
The DNA here is from genome assembly GCA_036984385.1 of Crenuchus spilurus. Lineage (NCBI taxonomy): Eukaryota > Metazoa > Chordata > Actinopteri > Characiformes > Crenuchidae > Crenuchus > Crenuchus spilurus. Next base: position 8,797 of record BRDA01081774.1, on the reverse strand, counting down.
GGTTTACTATGCTTTAAAAGCAAAAAAAGGGGCAAATATTTAGATATTTTCTTCTTAAATTGTGATATATTTATGATTATTATTACTATAATAATAATAATAATAATAATAATAATAATAATAATAATAATAATAATAATAATAATAATAATAATTTAGCTTTAATGGCTAGTTTCATCTTTAGGCAGAGGGGTAGATTCTCTCTGGACCTGGCAACCCTGAACTCTTCTGAGTTCTAATACAAGTGTTTAGTGCTAAATCATGAGAAAAGAATAAGAGTTATTGTTCATGATGTGGAGGCAAAATAACATAAATAATGAATAACTGACTAAATAACTATATAAATAAAGTGTGAGCCTTGCACGTGGTTATTGTTGTCATGGTTACCAATACCACATCAGTGACCACATGGGTCACCAGAGGAGCACAGTATCTGTACACGTAATGGTGTTGCTAGGATACAGCACACAATATCCCACACATATACAGTGTTCAATTAAAACACTTTCATCTGAGTACAAAAGCACTGTCCAGTTCACTGCTAAGTAATTCAAAAAGGTAAACAGTCACTTGTTATATTAATGTCCTCTAAAGTGACATATTTCAAGTCTTTTTGTTTAATGTTGATCAGTATGACTCATGAGTTGGCTGAGCAGTCAAGCACATGGTCACGAGTAAATTTGGCACTGTGGGCAGTACTGCTGGAAAAGAATCAGCATCTCCATAAAGCATGTCAGCAGATGGAATCATGAAGTGCTCCAAAATCTATGCTGTGTTGACTTTGGAGTTGATAAAACACTGGATTTCTGAGTTTCATGAGCTTATAAGCCAAACAACATTAAAACAACACTGCTTAAAATGTTACTTTATGTGTAATAAATATCAAATATGTTTGACAATGTTCTGCTTTTTTGATGTATGACTAGTTATCCGTGTAATAATGTTCAGCAAGCAGTGGAGACTCTGTGCTTGGTACTGAATGTATTCAGTGGTTGTGGTTGTCTGGGGAATGAGACACAAACATGAGGATTTGAGGGAGGGGAACCCTCGTCAGACACACTCTGACTCATGGTGTGTGTGTGTGTGTGTGTGTGTGTGTGTGAGCAGATGGGCATACCCATGATTCATCCTTTCAGAGGCTATCAGGAATGTGCAGAATTCCTGAACTAGGGAGACTCCCCTTGTACTCTCTTTTCTTTCATATTTACTACTTTAAGACATGAAGAGATGGAGAGATAGAGAGAGGATAGTCAAGAGACAAGCCCAGAACTTTTATTTGTCCATGACTGGAGTACTTCAACATCCCTCCCGTCAAACTGAACAAGTCCAGATACATATGGAAGATGGACGTTTGTCAAATCATATATATGACTATGTGGTCATTTTACAGTTTTTGGCATAATTTAAAATGGCATTTATAACGTCTAAGAACTGCATGAAAACTAGAGCAAAGGATTCAAAATCACTCAATTACAGGGAGGCATGGTGGCTTGGTGGTTTGTACAGACATCAACAATATGTTTTATCATTGTTACATAAATTAATAAATTATGGCTTGTTTGTTTGTCGTCTTCTTTGTTTGTTTGTTTTGCTTTGCTTTGCTTTGTATATCCGCAACTGAGGCCAGCACCCATTATGCTTTTTGAAGAGCTAATACCCATCAGCTGGTCCACCTAACAAGCCCAGCACAAAGACTGAAATCAGCTAATCCAGCCTCATCCAGCAGAAATCAAACACAAAGACTTCCAACATCTTCAAGTACATGACAGTTTACTTTTTTGAATGAAATTGTAACGAAAAATGAAGATTTTTACAATATTAAAATTTTAGAATGGCGACACGGTGGCTTAGTGGTTAGCACGTTCGCCTCTCAGCGCTGTGGTCTTGGGTTTGAGTCCACATCTGGGCGGAGTTTCTATGTTCTCCACGTGTCTGCGTGGGTTTCCTCCAGGGTCTCCGGTTTCCTCCCACAGTCCAAAAACATGGAGGTCAGGTGAATTGGGTATGTGTGTGCATGAGTGTTCACCCAGCGATGGACTAGCACCCTGTCCTGGGCTTAGTTGAATAGTGTACTGCCCTGCCCTGCGCCCAGTGAGGAGGTAGGAGACTAACCCCGACCCTGATTAGGAATAAGCGGGTGTGATAATGAATGAATGAATGAATAAAATTTTGGAGATGCACTAGAAAGCTTTGAAAATGACACAACTGCTTATTATTTTTCTTCTTTAAAACTTTTTTTGATGAAAATTAATTAAAGGCCAAAAAGTATTAAATTAAATCTAGTCAGTAAGCTTGTACTACTTGTTGAACCAAAATTGATGACCATTTGCTGCTCTTTAGTGTTTTCCCTTTTTAGTTTGGTCCTTAAAGTTGAGATGAGGTCACTAGCACACTGGGGAGAAAGGAAATATATTGTATCATGTAACAACTTTATGAAATTGTTTCTTTCCACCAAAGTGGTAATCTGAAATAGCACATACAATGCCTTGCAAAAATATTAACCCCCTGAACCACTTTAACACCATTAAGCAAGAGGGACCACTAACTAAACAGCAGCATGAAGACCAAGGAGATCTCCAAACAAAGTTGTTGAGAAGTACAAGACAGGCATGGGTCATTTAAAAGTTCCTAATCTCTGACGATCCCCCAGAGCACCCACAAATCCATTATCATCAAATGGAAAGAATGTGGTACCACAACAAACCTGCCAAGAGAGGGCCATCCACCAAAATTCTCAGACCAGGCAAGAAGGGCATTAATCAGAGAGGCAACACACAGACTAAAGGTAACCCTGAAGGAGTTGAAGAGTTCCCAAGCAGAGACTGGAGTATCTGTCCATACAACCACAATAAGATGTACAATCCAAAGAGGTGGACTTTATAGAAGAGTGGCGAGAAGAAAGTCTTTACTTATAGACAAAAATAGGAAGCATTGTTTTGAGTTTGCCAAAAGGCATTTGAGAGATTCCCCAAATGTTTCGAGGAAGGTACTCTGGTGAGATGAGATATAAATTGAACTTTTTAGTCACTAGGGAAACCGCTATGTCTGGTGAAAAACCAACACATCTCTTCACACCAAGAACACCATCTCCACAGTGAAACATGGTGGTGGCAGCATCATGCTGTGGGAATGTTTTTCAGCAGCAGGGACTGGGAAACTGGTTCGAGTTGAGGGGAAGATGGATGGTGCTAAATACAGAGATATTCTTGAGCAAAACCTGTTTCTGTCCGTCAGTGATTTGAAACTCAGATAGAGGTTCACTTTCTAACAGAACAATGACCCAAAATATACTGCTAAAGCAACACTTGAGTGGTTTATAGGGAAACTTGTAAATGTGTTGGAATGGCCTAATCAAATCCAATTAAGAATCTGTGGTCAAACATGAAGATGCCAAGGGGGGTGAATATTTTTGCAAGGCACTGCATATGCTGTGTTCAGTCCTATTAGTTTGTTAGTTGTATTCGTTTTTATTCTATTTTAATATTCAAGTGCACTTTGTAGATCCTAAATTATGAATCAGCAATCCATCAGAAGATGTTTTGGTCATACACAAGCATGCCCTATGGAAAAAGGAGCATCGATTCAAGCCCTTTAGTCCCTTTGAATGCTTTCTTAATTGCTTAGCATTTATTTGGATGGTCAGTCTTACCATAAGATACATCTCTATCAGCATAAAGGCTTCCTCTGTGGATGCTATACTGCTTTTAAAGATACTCAAATTCTTGAAAATTCTTTTAACAGGTGGATGAAAATTCAATATACAGTCATTCTTTCAAAATATTCAAATATTATGAAAAGGTTTGTTTTTGTTCAGATTTTAATTCAAAAGAGTAAACTAATATGTTATATTCCTTAAACCTAAAGTGACATGTTTTAAAGATTTTTTTTTTGTTTTAATGTTGATCAGTTTGGCTTATTGCTCATGAAAATCATAATTCAGTATCTCAAAATATTAGAATATTTCATTTCAAGTTTGAGTAAATTATTATTCAAACAGTATTGATTCTGTATCTCTCAGGCTTCAACTGCAACATTCTTAATATCAAGTCATTCCTCAACCAGAGACATCAGAAGAGCCTTCTTCTTCGACGCTGCTACAATGGTGTCAGAAGTGGGATAGCACCCAACAACAAGCAGAGGAATCTGAATGGTGAGGCAAACCCTAAAGCAGGTGACAAAGCAAACAGAGCCCAGTGAAGGTTCTCAAAGCATGATGTCTGGATGTGATAAGCAAGAAAGAGAATAATGTTTGTGAGACTGTTGTTAGTGCTAGTGAAAGGGAGACTGCAGTCTTTATAGGACTGTAAACAGGCTGAAGTAAAAGTTGTGGAGAGGCAGGAGTGCAAGCATAGAGGTAGTGAAAAGTAGTGCTTGTACAGGATGCTGTATTCATATTTAACAAAAGATGCTAATTATGTTTAGGTCCTCTATGGCCTATGTTTAACACCCCAATATGAAGTTCAGCACTCTTACATTTAACAATTCTTCTTAACATGGATTTATTTGATTGAAAACACATCAACAAATTAGGAACGACAGATACAATTTCATTTCAAACATTTGCAATAAAACTTGACCTTTATAACACAATGGATTACAGCCCATAGAGCCGTATGAAGGTTTCTCTATGACTAGGCAAAGTGACCACAACTCTGTGAGTCACTAGTGAGTCCATGATTTCCTGCTGCCATAGCAGCCCCATATATGCCAATGTTTGTGGATGGTATATGGGAGACGGAGAATGTTCTAACACTACAAGAGTGTTGAGTGCACACTACACACATACCACCTGACCTGGGGCTAATGTTACACTCAGACCATTAAGCGAAAGTGGTTTATCTGTATGTATCACTTTGACTGTAAAGTAGCTCAAGAGACAAGGGCAACCCTTTTGACAGAGAAGATAGTGCCTAAAGTAGGTTTTGCAATGAATGAATGTGTATATGTGTGGGAGGGGGTGGTTATGTCACATGCCTGCATTAGTGTATCCTGTCATTATCTGGCTTGTTTGGGTTGATAAAGTAGTGGTGACTCCTTGGGAGCAATTTTGTCTGTAAATCCCTCAGTGACGAATCATTGCCCAGAGATAAGACTCTTCTGTCCTCTAGTACACAATGACCTGCACATATGGCAAGTCTGAACAATCTCACAATCAATTTTAAGCAGTTGCATGGCATGTTGACTACAAGGTAAAGTTTCTCTACATTAATACATCTCTGTAAGTTCACTTTATGATGGAAGAGAATGAAGATGTGCACATACCCAGAGGAGTGGGAAGCCATCAGTGATGACACCCATGGAGCAGTTAGGGGTTGGACACTTCAGCTGTGGATGTTTTTAGTGATGGGAAACCATCATTCATTCACTCCCATTCCACCCAGTTCAGATGATTAAACCAGCAACAATTCCAGTCCTACTTCTCTAACCTTTAAATCATAGCTAACCCCTCAGTCTTACTCAGAAATATTTATGTTTGCATTAGTTTTTCTGGCCTGACTTATTGGAAAACAGAATAAAAATGCCAGTACTAACATGCTATTAAAACCCTACTCAAATGCTGAGTTGGAAGGGGTGGAGCTTAGAATTATATTGTTTCTACCCTTCATGTGTTTCAGCTACAAAATAAGGGCAGTAGAGTTAGCATAGCAACAAGCTAGTCCGCTAGTGATGAGTGATGACTTTTACATCCACAACGTATATAGCTTCTCAAAACAGCAAACCTTTGTAGATTTAGCCAAATACTGTCTGTATATTCACTGATATGAAGCAAATTTTTACAATTTAAAAGCAGAGAACTTTGTTACTATTGACAAACATATGCTGTGCTCAACAGAAAGCGGGAATTCTCAAGTTACAACAAAAAAGATTACACATACATATTTAATAAATATGAATAATATAAATGTAACCTTATGAATAAATATTAATGTCTGGATTTAGAAAATTTGAGTGGAGTCAATATAACTTTAGAAAATGTAATCGCAGTAAAAATCTGGTACAATAATGTTCTCAAAATAAAAGTACAAAAAAAATTTACCATTGTGGGTACCACCCCAGTGACAGGAATGTACTGCCCCCCTGCAGAATTAACTATTTAAGTGTACATAATTATATGTACCCAAATCATTGAGGTTGGACCATACAGTAAAACAGCAAATTTTTAATAATAATAATAATTTAATTTAAATCTAATTTTAAAATAATAATAATAATAATAATAATAATAATAATAATAATAATAATAATTTTTGTTTATTTCTAAACCTGTACATCAGAATTTCAAAGAAAGTACATTTTCTGAATGCATACAAGGTACATATGGACCCTCCCACTGAGAGGGTTAATTGTACCATTGTATTACATTTAACCCTACTGTGTGGAGACTAGACTTCAGTCTAGATAGCATTCATTCTGAGCTATTTGCATGTTTCAAATTGGTGCAACATTTCAGCCAAGTTAACCAGAATTTGTTAAACAAAAGCATGTTATCCGATATCACAGAGAGAGACTATGTTGACAATATTAGGTCTTGTTGAGATGTGTTAAACATGGATGCTTGTCAGCACATGGGATTATCAGATTAACCCCAAATGAGAAGACCACAGGTGGATGAGTCAGAATTTACAGGATACTTAGGGCCGTAAAACCAAAGCTCAACAAGTCACGTATCTGTATTGTGAGAGCTGAGAGACATTATTTATTACCACTTTGACCCGATTTACAATGGTGTATTTGATTCGTCACTTTCTGCATAGTGTAAAGCCAAAGAATGCTTGTGTTACTTTTTTGGAAATAGAAAAAGTTTGGAAAATTTTGAAAATTCACAACCAGACAAATTATGACCAGACAACTGGGTTTTAGCATCTCTGAAGGGTAAGACTTGTGTAGTGCTCCCAGTCAGCAGTGGCCACTAGTTACCATCAGTGGTCTCCAAATTCTCCATATCTCAAACCAATTCAGCGTGTTTGGGTTGTACTGGGCCAGCAAGTCCAATCTGAACCTCACAAATTACAGAACTTGTTGCTGACATTGTGATGCCAGGTATCATAAGACATTCAGAGGTCTTTTGTGCTTGGTGGGTCAGTGCTGTTTTGGTGGTAAGTTGAGGACCAATAGCATATTTGTCAGCTGGGAGGGGAGCAGGAGGAGACGGATGCAAAGGTGAATCCAGAAATTACAGGATTTATCACAACAACTAAGATGGTGAAACGAAACACAGTCGACACTTCAACTAAAAAAATATGCAATACCTGAAGACTTATAATGACGGACAACGACTGAAACACTGGGAAGGCTTTTATGGAGAACGTAATCAGACATAAATGAGACAGCAGTGAATTAAATAAGACATGATGTGGCTGAGGGTTGAAGACATGATGTGGACAAACTTGGAAAATGTAAACAGAATCACATGGTGACAGTACAGCAACACATTGAACACAATGAACACATTGCTCATCCCATGAAGTGGGGCCAGGGACTCAGCTGCAGTAGCATATTATAGTAGCAGTATATTATATATATGTATAATTGATGATTGATGATGTTTGGCTGATTCCTTGATGTGCCTTAGACATAATAATGGATGCAATGTTGTAAAATGTTTCATTGAAACTAATTTCCAAGAAAAATAAATGTTGGATTCCAGTCCAGTCATCAGTACTACAGTGCTGGTCATCGCTGCAAAAACGATTACATTATAACAGCACTGTAACAACATTGTCTACATTCTTGCAGTGTTTCAACATTGTGATAAAGGTTATAGGTTTGCTGGGATCTTTCTGTTAGTGCATCATCAAAAAATAAAAATATCATGAAAACGGGGACACGAGACATGGAATAATCAAAAGCTAGTTTGTTTGGCTTCCATTCATGTTTGCCCATTCATGGTGGCACCGTGTGCATCCTCACGCCTGTCAGCATATTTTCATTACGCTCATAGAGTACACACAGTCATGAGACCAACACCAGCAAAGCACTCATCACCTCTTGCTCTCTTTAGCACTGGAAGAGCGTTGGCTTTCATTTAAATCACATTTCTACAGAAAATAAGTTATTTATGTATATAAGTACTTAAAACTGTTCTTCAGTGACACACATGAACAAACTGAGAGCATAAATGAATAAACAGACAAACAGACACTCGCACTTGGAACGACACACTATGAGATCTTAAATAGTATTTTGGCACAGAGCTCTCTGGTTACCATTCTGAAGAAGTGCATCATACTTCCTGTGGTTTCCTTGGAGACTGAGCCATAAATAAACACAGAGGAGGGAACAGAAATCATTGAATCATCCGCCAGCATGATTCAGCAGGCAGAGAGAGAGAGAGAGAGAGAGAGAGAGAGAGAGAGAGAAACATCATTCTATCCAGTGTTCTCTGAAGTCACTGTTCCTATTCACCAATTCATAATGAAAATATAACTGTAATATATTATATATATATATGTATATATATATATATATATATATATAAACTCGTATATTACATTTATATTAAATATATATATTTACACTGCTCAAAAAAATAAAGGGAACACTTAAACAACACAATGTAACTCCAAGTCAACCACACTTCTATGAAACCAACCTGTCCAGTTAGGAAGCAACACTGACTGTGAATAAATTTTACCTGCTGTTGTGCAAATGGAACAAACAACAGGTAGAAATGAGAGACAATTAGCAAGACAACCTCTATACAGGAGTGGTTCTGCAGGTGGTGACCACAGACCTCTTCTCTGTTCTCATCCTTTCTGGCTGATGTTTTGGTCACTTTTGCATTCTGTCAGTTCTC
>BRDA01081773.1:0-21889 GCA_036984385.1 Crenuchus spilurus | reverse complement strand
TAAAATATTGACATTTGCCATCTCCACATCATTGCATTCAGTTTTTATTCACAATTTGTATAGCGTCCCAACTTTTTTTGGAATCCGGTTTGTACCATTAAGGTGTTTTTCTTTTCAAAACCTATTTCCAAATTTGTTCTAAACAGATATACAGCATTTTTATATGAAACTTTTCATACATAAATGTATTTATCAATTGCATTAAGAATTTTAAATGTATAAAAATCTGTTTTACGCCCTATCTCCCCAAAACAACAACACCCATCCATTAGAATGAATTAGTGCATAAATGAATGAATGAATGAATGAATAAATTGAATTATCTGCTCCCGACTCAGGAAATGGTGAATAATGTAGGACTGGAATACTGTGCTGTGTGAAGAGAAAAGGAAGACAAAACAATTTCACAATTGATACACATATTGTTTTTAAAGATTCATATTGTTCATATTGTTTTATAAATTATTGCAGATACATATATCAATATTCCATATATTAACAAGTACATATCAACATTCCATATACAGTGGGGTTTGAAAGATTGGGAACACTAACATTTTCTCTAAGAAGAGGGTGCCCTAATTTACTTAAAGAACAGGGATAGCAAAATGTGATTTTCACAACACGTTTAATGAGATTTCTGTGGACCTCAAGAGATGAGCTGTTGATGCTCATCAGGCTGAAAAATAAGTTACAAAACCATCTCTAGAGTTTGGACTTTTGGTTTGAACCAATTCACAGTCCCTCCATCAAGTGGTTGAATTCATGCCAAGAGCAGGATGTAATAGAATATACTTCACAAACTTTCAAGCACAACTGTATAACACTGATCATTTCATACAGTATATGTATATATCACTAGCTAGCTTACTGTGTAATTAAAGCTAAAACATCAGTTAAAAATGTATACTGTTCACATAGACTTCACTGCTCTTGTAGTAAAAAAAATAATTAAATTCCAAAAACAAGACAACTATATGGTGTTCATGGGGCAGCAAAATATGTTAGCTAGATAGTTTAAAACATCCGTCCCAGAACTTTTATTCCGTTGTTAATAAAAACAAATATCTGCTCTGTGAATACAGCTATCCTATAAGACGTGTTCAAGTAAATATTAGACCTGATATTCTTGGAACTGCTTAAGTCTAAACATGGTATCTAGCTAATTAACTATCGCTAGCTACCTAGATAGCTAGATGACTGCAAGCTAAAAGATAAATTTCCATAACTTGTTGCTTTAGGTGAATGAAAGAAAGTTAGGAATAATTATTTCAAGCAAGATTTTTTATTTTGAAAGGGCATTGCTAAATATGTTAAGTTAGCTTCTCAGATGTAACATTGTTAGCCAGATAGCTTAACTAGCAGAGCAACAGCTATGAGCCTAGCTAAGCTAAAGCTATGTACAGGAAATGTTTACTTGTGTAAATAAGCTCGGTACTATATGTTGAGGATGTAAAATATGACATTTCTGAAATAAATGTCTTAGCAGGAGATACAGTATAACAGGAGCTTGGCCATGTTGCGGGGGGGGGGGTAGCTGAGAGGGGTGGAGAAAAAGGCTGTGTTGAGGTTGAAAAAAGGAGGGAGGGGCAGCAAAGCTGATTGGTTGAACAAGTTTAATATCAGGATGTGCTGTCACTACCTGGTACCCTGGACCCACTGCAGTTTGCCTACAGGCAAAACAGATCCACTGATGATGCAATAGCCCTGACTCTACACACTGCCCTCTCCAATTTGGATGAAAAGGACACATATGTGAGAATGCTGTTTAAGGACTACAGCTCCGCATTCAACACCATTGTCCCCTCAAAGCTTAACATTAAGCTTTGGGATCTCTTTCAGAACATCTTTTTGTACAGCTGGATCCTGAACTTCCCAATGGGCCGAGGCCAGATGGATAGGATGGGCTTCACCTCATCTACACTGACCTTTAACAAAAGTGCTCCTCAGGGCTGTGTGCTCAGCCCTCTATTGTACTCCCTGTACACCCACAACTGCACAGCCAGAAACAGCTTCAATTTTATCATCAAATTTGCAGATGGCACAACGATTGAGGGCCTGATCTCCAAACAACAGCAACCAGGAGGCTTACAGAGAGGTGGTCAGCTTACTGACACACTGGTGCCAGAAGAATAACCTTTCTCAGAATGTACTTGTATGCATGTATAAAAATTATTTTTATGTAAAGTTTATATAATGCTATATTCCTAAAAGAACATATAGCCTGTAGAACAAGCTCAACAGATTAAAAATTTTATTGTGTTGTTATAGGACAATAAATAATATCCTGTTATGTGTTGCAATGTGTATATATATAAATATTGTATTTTAATTAGAATTATAAACATTAGCATGTTATTTGTACTGTCATAATTCTAAATAGTACTGTTTACATATATAAATAATCATATTTTACTCAGTAGGAGTTACTCAAAGGGATACAAGTATTTTGGTTCTGGGAACCCTGTCTGGCTCAATTCTGAGCCATCATTCCAGGTGGCATGCAAGCAATGTAGTAAATGCTGGATGTGGCCCAGGTTCATCAACATTGCTAACAGGGGTCTGTATAGTCTAAAGGCTTTCTTGTGTGTCTCTGTAGAACCAACACTGAAACAGTTCCAAATACAGAAGAGGACACCCAGTTACAGCAGATCAGCCAGGAACACAGGCCCAGGACCTGCATCTTCCACGTAAAGACTAGCATAGCATCATCTCTCAGAGCAACAACGTCCTTGTCCCTGTTAAGAAATGCTCCTTCATCTCTTCTCCAAGAGCACTACAACACAGCAAGTTCACCCAGTCTTAATTCCACCAGATCAGCCTGCAGACTGGAGCAACCACTCTATAAACCCATCGATGATCCTGCATCACAGCCTAGCCTTCAGTCTTCACTCAAGTATCATGAAACACGTTCTAATAAAGCTAAGATTACATGGGTCTAAATTAAACTTGTATTATGTGTAAGAATTTTTAAAGACATTTCAGCCATATTAAAGTGTCACCTGTTTTTATTATTAAATGAATTACTATTTCATTATTCATTCATTGCTGTTGGGTAATAAGTTATCGTTTTGGGGTACTATCTCATTATTTTTAGATTTGTCTAATTATTTTGAGACATTAAGCCATTGAGTCAGTATTTCCAGATATTATATAATATCTAAAAATGAGATAGTGTCTCAAAAATATTGAAATAGTGTCACAAACTAAAAGATATGTTAATATATCAAAATAATGAAAGCTCAAACGAAGATAGATAGAGACAGAGATAGATAGATACAGACAGACAGACAGACAGAGATAGATATAGACAGAGTGACAGATAGACAGATATATACAGAGAGATAGATATAGACAGACAGATGGATAGATACAGAGATAGATATAGACAGACTGACAAACAGAGATAGACAGACAGACAGATGTCTGTAGTGTGAGCAGTAGTATTTACAGTCTTGGTGTCAGTGAGTTGATTATGTTACTGTGTCTGAACATACTGAATGAAGCACGTTCACGTTTGTGTTGAAGGAGAAGCTGAAGTGAAATACTCGGTCAGTCGTTCACTCGGATTGTTTTTCCCGGCACTGTCAGTAGTGGTTGTGAAAATCACCGCTGGGGGCAGTAGAGCTCTGTCAGTGAATGTGGGGCTCAGGCACAACCTTTATGTCTAGAATCACAATTACCGGACCGTTCAGAGCGCATTTCGTGCAGAGACCCGGGAGAAGAGACGCCAACAACGAGCCAGGATGGGTGTCGAGGTTGAGACGATAACTCCTGGAGACGGTACGACCTCACAGTGAGGCTCTACATGTCTGATATAGTCAGGAGCACACTGTGTTCTGGACTTTTGTCCGTTTGAATCAACATTTTTTAGGTTTCTCCGCATTTTCTCCTCATGGACTGAGTTAGCATTAGCCGACGCGCTAAACGCTAGCTAGCGTATTAGCACAATAATACAGATGTATTATGGTTTCTGGTTTCTTTTAGGAAGCACTTTCCCCAAGAAAGGACAGACCTGCGTCGTGCACTATGTCGGTAAGTTGAGAAATTGTTTTTATTTTGTAGGTTTCGGTCAAAGCTTGAGGAGTTACTGGGTGTTGATAGTAGAGCTGGTTGGCTAACGTTGAGTTAGCCTGGAGGCTAATCCGGTCAGGATGCTCTATTAACAATAGGCCAGTTTTACAAGCAGTGAGGCGCTGTTTTACGCTGGTTTAACACAATGTGTGCAGTTGAGGTGGGTTATCCGTGTATATGAGGATTTTTGTCAGTAAATTGTGTTAACTTAGTACAGCTCGACAGCAAACAGCAGCTGAATAAAATAATCGGTTCATGTGAATGTGTGTGGGTGTATATGGGTGTGAAAAACATAATTACAGACCGAACTGTCATAATTTACAGCACACAGACTGCCTTTAAATGTATGTACACCGTCTGTCAGTAGGCTAATATCCTCAGCTAACGTCTGACTAAGCTTAACCCGTCCTGAACAGTTATAACCCCGGTGTTTTTGTACGATCACTTCGGGTTACACCATTATATTAGTGCAGCTTTCATTCACACGTACCCGCGGCGCTGTTTAAGGTGGATCGGGTTCAGGTTTAATTCGTTTGTGTGATTTTTACTTGCAGTATTGTTGTGAATTGTGATGCTAGTACATCTCCAAATGTCCTGCGTCGATGTCAGATATGAAAAATTCATGTGTTCATAATTTAATAATAAACTGTCATTGCACATTTCAAACCTCTTTTGAAGCTCTGAAAAATTCTAATAACATTCAGGATTTCCGGTCTTAATGAGCTATAAGCTAAACTGATATGTTTATACATACACTTACACTTGTACACACATAGATATACATACACTTTCTGGATTAGATTTTGGAAATAATTGTTTTTCACAATATTATGTTCCATTTATAGTGCAGCATTCATTCAAATGTATCAGCTGTGGGGGAAATGTAGACAAGTAGTTAACTTCAGACATTATTTCATTATGTTCCTGTATTTGCAGCCTTGTTAGAAATTGATGGTTTCTGTTGAAAAAACATTGTATGTAAACTCAATTGTCAGGCTCGCTGACGGACGGACGCAAATTTGATTCCTCTCGGGACCGAGGCAAGCCCTTTAAATTCAAGATTGGCAAGCAGGAAGTGATCCGTGGCTGGGATGAAGGAGTGGCCCAGGTACTCACATTACTGCTTTGTAATTAACACTGCAGTCTTTCAGAGCTCGTTGGCTTGTTTTGATTTCTGCAGCCATCTCAAATCCCACTCCCCTTAGTGTATTCTCTCTAGCCATGTCTGCAGGCTCGCCCTTAAATCGGCCTAATTCAATAGGGGATTTTTTTTCTCTCTCTCTCTTCCACCTACTCCATAGTACACGTACATTACTGCCATAGCCATGTCACAGCACTACTGATACACCGTTTTTGTTCGTTTTTAATAAAGATAATCAGCATGGCCTGTTTGTTTTGCACTCATGAGACTGGTAAACAAAAAATAGCTAATTTACAGGGACATCTGTAGGCAGCCTCATCAGTGTGACTGCTGTTGGAACAATTTTAGAACTTTCCCTGTTGTCAGTTTCATCCACTCTACTGGCAGATGAAGGCATGACTTTCTTTTCATCTCAAATCAGCAAATTTATTGTTTGTAGTTATATATTCTCAGGTGCAAAAAAACATACCTCCATTTATGTGCATCAGTCATTGCAAAACCCTTATCGTATGATCACTGCACTGATAGCCATCTGTGTTTGTTTCTCAGCATGAAACATGACTCAGAGCTGTTCTCTCTCACAGATGAGTGTAGGACAGCGTGCAAAGCTGACGTGCTCTCCGGACTTTGCCTATGGGAGCAAAGGCCATCCTGGCATCATCCCTCCCAATGCTACCCTCATATTTGATGTGGAGCTTATCGGGTTGGAGTAAAAGCTCTGCGGTTCGACTCAGGTTTTTCCCTATTTGTTCTTTCAGGGTGAGTGTGGCAGCATCTCATAATGTGTCTCAATGTATCCCATTTTGTGTTTAGTTATGCTTGGACCATTTTATTGAGGATTAACTTGATGGGTAAAAAATTTGCAGCCTAATTTTGCATTGTGCACACTATTCTCATGTTCATTTGAAACAAGTACTTCCGTTATTTCATAGCTTGAAGTGCCAGGATTGTTTTAATAGTTTGACGTTAATCCCTCAAAGAGATTATTCTTGTCCTGGACAAGCTCGTGGCTTAACTATTCTGTTGGGTTTATTTAACAGGCTCTTAGATTAGACTGTCTAATCCTTATTGATGTGTTTTCTGAAACACGTGGTGTTTGATGTGTCTCATGCTTCTGTTTTTCTCTTTCTTTTTGCAGGTCGACCTTTTTGGGGAACATGGCCTCCTGCACGTGATCCTCGAAAGGGGCTAGTGTTGATTAGCTATACCACTTAGCTTAGCTCTGTAATCCATGTGTATATTTTGTTATCTTTTTATTCCTTTCCTGTTAGACATGATCATTGGTATGCTATCACCCACTGGATGCTCACCATGAAACCCTTTCCCTGCATCTCCCCGTTCTTCCTCTTTTTTTTTTTTTTTTTTTGTATTTGATTTCTGTATTGTAAACACGATCACTGCAACAGGGCTTTGGCTGAGCTGGTAGTCTGTACTCTGGTGGGGAAATTTGGATAATTATGAAACAATAAACTACTTGAAAATAAACCTTGTTTATAAAAAGACAGGGCTTGTCTCTAATTGCATCCATTTCCTGTGCAATTTACATCATATAAATATTGATCTCTGCCAGTCATACCTACTAACACGGTCATGAATTCCAGCATCTGTTATGTGGACTAGAAGTCTTTATTAAAAGGCCATTCAGAATTTAAAGGCAAATATTTTATTTTCAAACCGCACAAAGATACAGAAAAAAATCTAGATCTATTCCAAAAGCCTTGGTATTTGCTGTCTAAAGTTCTAACATACTGTTTTATCTGAACAATATTCTGCAGATGAAGTTATTGATCAGAAAATGCATCTGCGATGGCATCCATTACAAGAGTTCATTAGCCTGCTGATATATCTATTGGAAAATCTGAGCTAACACAGTCTATCCAACCTACACATGGAGCTCTTGGATTGACATCCCTGAATTAAAATCCATTACTGGAGTTCTTTGTGCAACCTCAAAAAAACAAACCATGGCTTCATGTATTCAACAATCTAATATGCATAATTTGAGAAGCATTACACTGAACTAATTTGAATGCATGCAACATAACCCTGACTTTCAAGTAATGCTCCTCGCTTTAAAGTGCTGAGCTGAAGGGGGGAGATTTAAAATGGAAAACTACCATATTTTAACTGTAAACATAAGCACACTACATCCATAACTACTGTAAATCTGAATGAGTTTCTGATGTGGAGGCAAACATAAACCAGACAGTTCAAAGGTATATAGAATTGAATAACAAAGCTAATAGGCCTATTGTCATTGCTGTTTCTTAAAACCTGTGCTTATTATATCCACAGCAAGAATTTAGCCTGAGTTTGCATTTTATTATACAACTAAAAAAATGCCTATCCGAAGCCAGATGAATACCAACTGGGATCCTTAAACAAACAGCACACTACATTCTTGGAACCCTTAAGACATTCCTTCAACCATAGGCAAATAAATTTCAATGAATGCCATCTTTGTTCCCTTTGGATCAAAAAGCTGGTATTGGATTCTACATTTCTGAACAAACATGAATGAGGATTATCCTGATACAACAATGAAAAAAATCCTCAGACACTCCACGTCAGGGTTGCCTTACTCTATATCTAAGGATCAAAGCCAAGATATTGTTTTATCTCACTGTTAAAACTTGGGCTCTACCATTTATGACTGTACTTTCCATTCACAGCTCAAAGGCTGAAAAGAAAGCCAGCAAAAGTTGATAGAGGATAGTCGTATCGGAAAAAAGGAAGCGGACAGACAATTGGTGGAAATGAGTAAGAGCCTTGAAATAAGTAAATGTCTACGTCAGTGGATTTACACTGAGGATCATGTGCCCAAGTTTTTTTTGTTTTTTTTTTTAGAAACACAATATTTTAGTATTTGCTTGTTGGGGTATTATTGGGGGAAAATAGGGGCAAGTGTGTAGGGCACATTTAGATTGCTGTTGCACCACCTGTCCCTGAAGGGCCTCGACTACGGGCGCTGCCAACCCGTCTTAGGGAATGAAGTGCCACAGCACAGCAACCACGCAGAAGAGAGCCCATGTGGTACATTGGCATTCCTTCACGGTGTGCCCCTCGACAAAGCCATGCCACTGTCGGAACTACTGGTACTGCTACCGCTAGCAGATCAATCAGGAAGTAGCGACTCCAGTGGCTCCTTTGAGGAGCTTGTTCTTGCCCCCCTTCCTCCGCTGTTCTAGCACTGCCCACCTCATCTTCCTCACTGATCTGCACAACCTTCACCTCTTGTGGTGGCAGCTGTGGAGGCGGCGATGCTCTAGGACAAGGTTGCTGAGTCTGGGGCATAGTCAGAGTAGGTGTAGATGCCGCTGACGATGTTAACTCAACAAACTTCTCTGGAGGCAAAGACTCTGAAAAGTATGACATCTGGGTGGGTGAAATGGCGGTGGAAGACAGCGAGTAAGTCTGCGGCTCGGCAAGAGTGACGTCTGGTGCACAAGTTGCTGAGGTGATCATGCTTAGCTCTTCACCGCCACCCTCTTCTTCAGAGATCCAGGTGATGGTGGGGCTGCAGGCTTGTGATCTGAAACCAGGCCTGTCACTTCCTTCTGAAGCACTAGTGGGTACTGTTGGTGGAGGAGGAGGAGGAGGGGGAGGAGGTGGAAGTGGAGCCTCATCTTGTGGGAGATGCAAGAACAGATGATGGTGTGGGAGGTAGGCATGGGTTGTGCAGCTGCAGTTGTTGTTTACTGCATGGCAGGATCGACTGATGGGCAAGACTGCCTCACCACTGCACAACTTCTCATATGTGGAGGAACGTGACAAGGTGGAGCAAAGCTGTGAGGCAGCTGGGACCTGCTCGGACAGAAGGGCTGCTTCCAGAAGGAGATGGGTGCGCCCGTCAACTCTAGGCAAGGTGGCTGCACCCCGGTTAGCAGGAATATGGCGTTCAGAGTGGATGTTCCCATTCTTGTCAGTACTGGGTGATGTCTCGCTGCTCAGCCTGGTGAAGGTGGCACTGCGGCTGATGGTGTGGGCTGGAGAGCAGCCGCAGGACCTCGAGGCTCCATACCGTGACCCTAACCTGCCCACCCCAAATCCCTCTGACTTGCAGTCCTGCTGATCTGAGTCCCGCATCCCCAGGTTGGATTTGACGGTGTCCACAGCCTGCTGGAGCTGCCGAATCTCCTTCCTAGCCTCTTTGAGGGCAAGCTGAGCCTCGATGCGATGGCATTCTTCTTCTATCCAGTCCTCCTGCATCCGTGTGAGCTGCATTCGTAGCTCACCTATCTCCGAATCCCTGCAGTGATACAAAACCAAGTCTGGGGATGGATGTAACAGTCAAAATAGGCACTGCAACTGTATGACGCATTGTGTACTGTATGCTAGCCTTCACCAGTCTCGTACAGATAATATGGTTGTTGTTTTTTTTCTTGGCTATAAGTGTCAGTATTAGGCAAACGTAATACAAGAACTTTTAATACACTTTGACCATGAACTAATCAGCAGTCATCTAAAGTGGCTTTTGTGGTGTGTGCAGGTAGCAAATAAACAAGCAATTTGCAAATACTGCAGAAAGTGACAGTGCTAGTTCTGACTAGCCTGCATACAGCACACCAGCTAAAAAGACACTGACACAGCTTATCCATGTATAATCCTGACAAATCAGTCACATTCCAGGAGGCAGTAGAGAGGTATACATGTGAAAATAGATATCCCCGAGTTTCAGAATTAAAATTTAAATACAAATCTGAAATTGCATCACAACACTTTGCCATTTTATTCGCTTGTACTATGCCTTTAGTAAATGTATGAAAATAGATACATGACTGAAAGGGAGGAGCTCTGGAAATACTTTGGGGAAGATAGCTTCTACTGTGAGCTATAGACCAAGAGACAGTAGAGACTGAAAAGTGATGGAGTGAGAAATGTCACTGAAGAATGGAAGTATGGAGGAGAAAAGTGGTGGTGGTGGTGTGAAAATATCTTCACAGGATGCAGAAGATGATGTGAATTTATAAGACACTGGATTGGAAGGAGCAGCATCTTCAGACTCACAGCCTATTGGATTGAAAGGAAAGGATATTCAGGCTCTCGTAGGTCATTGGATTGGAAGGCGGAGTATCTTCAGGCTCGTATAGGGTATTGGATTGAAAGGAGGACGGTCTTCCGGCTTTTAAAAGGCTTTAAATTGGAAAGTTGATCTTGTGTTTCTCTGTTAACTTTAGCTCTTTAATACCTCATGAAAATGAAATGTTGTGATTTGTTTAAGATCATTCTTAGTGACATCTTATTATAGCACAGTTTGATAACATTTTCATATAATATGAAGATGTAACCTAATAGAAGAATTTTAGACAATCATATTGGGAGCAGAAGAATGTACAATCAACCTTCAGAAACATCAGCTACTGACCTGTCCTGTAGACGGTCCACATTCTCTTTCAGCCGGGCACGGAGATGACGTATACAGACTTCCTTCTGCTGTAGGGGGGTGAGGTACTGCTCGGGGGCTGGAGGACGGATACCGTGATTTTCACTGCAGGCTGCATACTTGGCCTGCCGTCTGGGGCAAGACAAGAGAAGATCAAAGTGCTCCACTGAAAATGTTTAATGGCATTACACATACTATTTACACCCAACACCAGTAGAGAATAACATGAAATACTGCTTTTTTTTTAAAGGAGTAGTCTGACAAATTGGTACAATTCACTTTACTTGACTGCTAGAGGCATCACAAATCACAGAAGTTTACAATCGCGATGTACAGGAGAGAATGATTCATGTCTGAGAACTGTAATGATGGACATAACACTACATGATACACGTTTTATTTCATCTGAACAGCACTGCTTATTAAAAATGCATACTGCTAATGAAGGACAGTTAGTTAGGACATGCTAAGACATTCAGCATGAAAGTAGATCTCTCAGAAAGTCTATTTTTGGTGTTTGAACCATACAGAATCTGGAACACGCCCCCAGTGGAGGACATTATCATAGTATGTGTGTGTGTATGTATGTCTCACCGGGGTGTAGCTGGGTGTGAGCGGGGTATGGTATTACTTTCTGTGCCCTTGCAGCATGATGTTGAGTAGCTGCTGCTGCTGATGGAGGAGTCGGCGCGGGAATTCCGAGCACTAGCTGTCCCGGCGGGCCGTCTAGCACATACACACACATCAATTTGGTACAATTAAGAATCATTTTTAAAAATACACATGCAACATCACACAGTACATTACACAACATTAATACATTTGGGCATTATATTAGGCCAAATGTGGAAGCATAGGCCTATTTTTTATGAAATATTGTTTTTAGGGATTAGGACTTTTCTAAATCTGATGCAGTTGATTTGCCACTTTCAGACAGATGCATCACTGCATTTCAATTAGGACATTATACTAATTTGGCCTAAATTGACTGCTTATGCCTATTTTATTGAATACTGTCTTAATTGACTGTAATGACATATTCTAGAGCTGATGATTTAGATTGAATCTGCCACTTTCAGGCCAATGCATGCCAACACAGTGATGCATTTTACCACCCTAGTACCATTCACAAAGCTCTACTGCACTTACACTCTGCTTATGCTCAAGTGAGACTATCAAGAGGTGCAGTACCTGCGTGGTCCAGCAGAGGGCCTTCTGTTAGCAGGGAGAGACATGGGCAATGCGCCTTTCACCGGTGCCTCAGCACACAATGTTCTGAAAGGACACACATAACACTGAATGGAAAGCTTGGTGTGACGCCAGAAAAGGATTGAGCTCTAAACTGGCATTCTACATTTTTAATGGTCAAGAATAGATTGAATCAATGACAGAGTAATAAAACAGTCCATATATTCAAGGGATACACACGACACACATGCCTCAATATACATGGAGCTGTTATGTAACAGACTTACTTATGAGGTTTCTGACACTGTGCAACAGAAGGCTTATCTAACAATGGACAAAAAAGTCAGTACTCAGGGTATTAAAGGACCAGATCAGGCCTAAATCTAAACTAAAAGGCATTTTTAATCAAGAATCAGCAACGGTGCTGCGATTTAGTCCAAGCCAAGGCTTCCATTTCTGCCAGTGTCAGAAACCACACAGGCAAGTCTTTGGTTTAAGCTTAAATTACTGTAGCTACATTAGCCTCATATCCTCAGTGCAAAACTTCCAAAAGGAAAATGTCTTGGCTGATTAACTACAACTGGGGTAAAGAGAAAACATGGTCAGTGTGATTTTGGCCTGAATCATCACTGTTGATGTAGCTGGCTGAAAATGGTCAATAGAAATGCATATTCAACTCAGCCATTTAAATACAAACTGGGGAATAAAAAAAACCTTAGTATGTAGGCTCATCAGTCAGCTTAATTCTGCACTTTTCATTTGTTGCTGTGGTGGTGATAAATAAAAGCTGACTGGCTGCACCAGACACATGCCGACGGCTAGATTAACCAATGAGACACGCCGACGGCTAGATTAACCAATGAGACACGCCGACGGCTAGATTAACCAATGAGACACGCCGGCGGCTAGATTAACCAATGAGACACGCCGGCGGCTAGATTAACCAATGAGACACGCCGGCGGCTAGATTAACCAATGAGACACGCCGACGGCTAGATTAACCAATGAGACACGCCGACGGCTAGATTAACCAATGAGACACGCCGACGGCTAGATTAACCAATGAGACACACTGACGGCTAGATTAACCAATAAGAGACACTGATGGCTAAATTATCCAATAAGAGACGCTGATGGCTAGATTAGCCAATAATACCCATTCACAGTTAAACTGGCCAGTGAGACACACTGACGGCTTCTGTTCTGGTTTAGTAAGGATAACTTGCAGTGCGGGCGGCACAGTGGCTTAGTGGTTAGCACGTTCGCCTCTCAGGGCTGAGGCCTTGGGTTTGAGTCCCCATCTGAGGGGAGTTTCCATGTTCTCCCTGTGTCTGCATGGGTTTCCTCCCATAGTTCAAAAAGTCAGGTGGATTACTCTATATTGTCCATCCATGTGTGTGTGTGTGTCACCCGGCGATGGCTTGGCGCCCTGTCCTGGGCTTAGTTGAACTGTGTGATGCCCTGCCCTGTGCCCAGAGAGGGGGTAGTGGACTAACTGCGACCCTGATAAGATTTAAGCGGGTGTGATAGTGGATGGATGGAACCAGCTGTACTGGTTTTGTTTTAGTTAGACAACAAAATGTTTAAGTGAAGGTTCAGTGGTGCATTTTTTTTTTACAAATGTCAACAGTGACTGTCAAATTGTCTTCTGATTCTGGGTGCATCCACTGGATGGCATTTTTTCCTGTTATTTACAAAAAAATACTTCATCTTAGAATCATACAGTATGCTTTGTTTTGTGCCGTTGACACAACAGCTTATATAATTGGTCTGTATGATGTGCATTATGGGAGACACCTTGTGGTCACATTGCGGTATTACATAATTGTGTCTTGTGAATATTAATGGTACATATTGTGCTTTTCTTTGACTTTTTGTTGTGGTAAAATCTCACACACTGTCAGTACTTGAGATTCTTCAGCTTCAGAATAACTTGAATCATTTTGCTGCCTGTATGTCAGTCAGCACGAAGACGCACTCAAAACAGCCAAAGGAACAGAACTGCGTTATGAGTACATGAATAATATGAATAAAAAGCACAGAAGCAGCTTTTCTTAATAAAGATGATAATTTTTCAAATGAATGTGTGAAGTGGCCACCTGACCTTGCACACACACTGCAGACCTGAAAGCACTGTCTCTTTAAGAGAGGTGATATGTGGAAGTGGCTGCTGAATGTGCTGGCTCTTGAGAGAACACTGTAGCATTGAGTCATCGTCTCTTTCCCTGTTTAAACAGAGAACTGTGTCAGAACACTTTTATCTCTTCAGACTAAAGCCAGCAGGACAGCGCTGATCAACCAACAGACACAGCAGAGCTGGCGGCCACTGTAATAAAGCAAATGTTAACAAATCGTTCTGCTCTATTTAAAAAACCACAGCGTAGTCCTGTATGTATGTAGTCTGTATAGTTTGAAACCAGAACTGGCCGACAAGTAAAGGAAGCTACTTGCATTAAACTGGAAGCTGCAAAATATCTTAAAACAAAGGCTACACTCAAAATATCCCCACATAGTGCTACAAACAAACCTTTCAGCATGGCAGTGACACTGATGTGGTGGTGGTGTGTTAGTGCGTGTGCTGTTATGAGTGGATCAGACACAGCAGAGCTGCATCAGTGTCACTGCTGGAGTCAGGACTACAGGACCAACACAAACTGCAGCAACAGATGAGCTGCTGTCTCTGACTTTACATCTACAAGGTGGACCAAGAAAGTGAAAGTCACAATCACTGACCAATGTGCTTGCACACAGAGAAATTTCAGCATTTACCCAACCTGTGCACTAAAACACAAACACTCAAGCTCAAGGGCTCAAACTAACAGTGTTTAGAATCTTCAGCAGCTCTGCTGTGTCTGATCCCCTCATATCAGTGAAACACACCACCACCACATCAGTGTCACTGCAGTGCTGAGAATGATCCACCACCCAATGAAGAGCTGCTCTGTGGGGGTCCTGATCACTGAAGAACAGGTGAAAGGAGGATAATAAAGTATACAGAGAAACAGATGCGCTACAGTCTGTAATTGTAGAACTACAGTGTACACCTGTATGATCAGTGGAGCTGATAACAATGAAAATAAATGTGTGTACAAGAAATTAGTGTTATATAAACGTCAACATAACACGTTTTTTCGACAATGTGGTGCAGATTACCTTTGTCTGTAATACTGTCAAAGTGTCCTGGCTGTCGCAACCTTCTGAGGAATTGCATTGTGGGTAGATGCTCATTGGTGGACTATAAGCAGTCACTGTTAGCCTTCAGCGTCAGTGCAAAATTCCTTACAATCTGTGCTTCCAGATTTATTCCTCAGTATTAAAGTATTTTTTAAGAGTTAAAAAGGTTAAACGACCTCATACACGTTTTATCTCCTTAATGCAAGCAAAGTAAACCACTTTTTTGAGTCATAAAAGACTGACTAAATAAAACACGGTCAAAACAGCAGATGACCTCTGTTAAATAATCTCAAACTACCTTTTTAAGTAACAAAGCATCTTTGACCTGGTACAGATTGAGGGTTCGCTTCACTGGCATGCTCGGAGCATGCAAGGCTGCTCAGTAACCAAAACATCCATGCCAGCCTGAGAGCAAAACTGGAAATGACAATATGCCAGGAACAATAACATCACCACAGTAGAACTGTGACAGGAAATATCACAGGGACAGAACAGTTTGGACCGGATGTCACATGACTGAGCTGATGTCACAGGAGAAATAAAACCTCAGCAGGATGAACTGAACAGAATTAGACAGATGGCCTCACAGACACAGACATTCACCATCACTCCAGGGTGATTTACACATATAGAACAATTTATTTAGCCATCATCTTCCACATTGACATTTACTTTATTAATATTATTTTTTAAATATTTCATTAAAGTATTAACGCAATACTGAAGACTGCAACTTGTGCACGTGCCACGTGCACGTGCTGTATTAAAAAATGTACACGTCTAAAAGTTCACACAACACTGGTTCTTCCAAAGTTTCTTAAATCAATATCATCAAGGATGGAGTTGCAATAACAGCCATCACAAGAGTATCAGTAAGGTCAGGAGCTCATAGTGAAACAGCTGTTGAGACAATACTGAAGTGCCAAAAACTTCAAACTGCAGCTTGTGTATGTAGTGTACCTTCAAAATAACCAGGTATTTTCCAACATTGTACTGAAGCTGCTCTGGAATGTGTAGTCCTGTATTACCATACCAACACACACACACACTTGTTTCTGTGAATTGTGGGGACATTACATACACTTACTCAAACCTTAAAACCCTAACCTTAACCTCAGAACATGTCTTCACCTTAAAACTTCATGGCATATGTTGTAGGGACCAGCTTTGAAGTCCTGCAAGGAACAAAGGATCCCACAACATGGCATAAACCTGTTACATACACACAAACACACTTTGGTAATGCTATATTAGTGAGGACATTCCATGCACTTGTGTAATACTGAGTAAAACTAAACCTAAAACTAAACCTAAACTTAACCTTAGCAATCGAAGGTCAATGCTTCTACGATTTTAAATTTTCCAAAAAATGTTTGTAATGAAAATGTCAAATTTCTTGTGAAGACCAGAAAAATGTCCTCACTTGTATAAATCTGACATGTATTCATATGAGAAATGCAAGGACACACACACACACACACTTTTTAGCATTCTGCAAACAGCATTCTGAACATATTTTGATACGAGAGTCATCATCTTTATACAACCTATTCACTCACACTGCTGCTATCAGCTCTCAAATGCAGCCCATCATCTTTGCAGTATAAGCATTTACCATTCGACTTTAGAGAAGATATGCTGGGCCTTGATCAATAGCTCAATAAAAAGGCCAATATCAATAAAGACTGAAGTGCTACAGATGTTTTGCCCACAGTGTTGCTGATGCTGAGAGCTGCAGTAAGAGATAACATGACTTTTTATGGAACAGCATGTGAGCCCAGTGGGAGAAAGCTGATGCAGAGGGAACACTGGAAGAGTTGAATTCAGGACAGAATTTAAATCACAGGGAAAGCCAGACAGGGAAAGTGACAGTCCTGTTCACACCTTGCAAGAGGATATGACGGGACAATAATCTTTTAATACTTCACAGGCTTTCTATTTGCATCTCCAGTATGGTAGCATTCCTGTTATCCCTTTGATCCATGAGAAAATCCACGAGCTAATACATTTTCTATGCACGCAATATGCCTAAAAGTTTACCCAACACTTCTTCATCCAATGTTCTTTGTTAAATCAAAGGTGTTGCAGTTATAGATTTTACTCTTCTGAACAGATGTTGTCGAGTAAGGTCAATAACAGCCATTATCCCATTCCATGTCTTTGGGCACAAGAGTTTAAGTCTTGTGTGCAGTATATTTGTCTAGTTCTCACAAATCTGCTCATGCAATACTATTCAAACCTCTTGGCCATCTTAGTACAAGATTTGGAAAGTCAAAATCCTTCCTGAGGATTTTGTTCCATCTGTCTGGATGCTTCTGCATCTGGTTTGAGATTACTAGAAAAGCCAGGCAAAATCCTGGGGTGGATTTTTACATCCCGGAACTGAATTTCCCAACCCTACTTAAGCACACTGCCTACAACCATTTACCTTAATGCATTTAATAATACACTCTATGGAGTGTCCCTGCTCTCTTCCAAAAGTCAAGAGTATCAAGAGTGTATTATGCTTTTGATGGCATAACTGCAGGAAAGGTAGATCCAGTAGATTTTGGAGCATTGCTGTGAGGATGTGATTGAGTGATAAGGATGTTGGATGATCAACACCCCAGATCATCCCAAAAGAACTGGATGGAGCACAGTTCCACTACACAGCTCAATGCGGCGGGCTTTATACCCCTCTAGCCCACACCTGGCATTAGACATGACGTTAACAGGTTCATGTTTATCTGCTCCAGAGTCCTAATCTACTGGCACTTCTCTACAGGAACTAGACAAGCTGTGTGTGTTTGTGTACATCTGTGTCAGCTTAAAGTAACTGAATGCATTCATTAGGATGTCCACAAACTTTTGGACAGTGTAGGATGAATACAAATAAACAAATACAGTAAAACCTAACGCTACATATATGTGGTTATATCAGAATATTACTCTGGTTTGTACTCAGCCTATGACGTCACAGATGCCACGTGACAGGTTTGTGAGCAAAACACATGATGTCACTGATGTAAAAGGGCATGATCATAGGGTACCAGGTGAAGGGTGGTAACATCTAAACTGCTAGCTTTGTGGATGTTCTAAAGCTGCTGTAGTAAAGGTGATTTGAGAACGAACTTTTTGTACATTGAGAGCCTCCCAACAACATAACAGTGCCCCACTAAGGCCAGAAGGGAACAACAGTTCCAACAAGTGGTACAGAGCAATCAACACACAGCAGTGAACTCACTTATTTTGGTCTACTACTGGAATTAACAATGTGTGAAAATTTTTTTCAAAATGACTAAATTTTTAGGGTATTTAGGCTCAATGCAAACAAAGTGATATCATATAAGTGATTATTGCCAGTTTATACACATCATAAAAAGTACAGCCAACAAAGTACTGTATTTTGTTACCAACTAAACTGAGTAGAGCTGCGATGCTCACTAACACTGTCAAAAGCATCAAACACTTGTTCTGTAATAGAATAAAAACTGAAAAAGTCAGTAAATGTTGAGGTTACTGTAAGTAAACTAAACACAAACTAAGCAGCATTGTTTACAGTCACTGACATTGTTAGTAAAAGTTACATTTACAATAAATCTGATTTAGCTTGATTGAGCAAAACCCCAAATATCAACTTATCTTGATCAGAAATGACTTTTACTTTGCCACAGTAGTATCATCAAATGGAAGTGTGGGAGGATAGAAAACATTTTCATGCTTATCCTGCACCATCCTAATGAACACAGGGACAGCGTCACGTGTGAAGTCGGCAGCTAAGGTGGTCATACTATTGACATGACCGTTTTGTGGACTGAAGAACGGTTTGGCAGCACTCTTGGTATATCATCATAAGCAGGTGTAGAAATGACTGGAGATGTTACTATAGCGGACAAAGATTTCATTTTAAGTACCAAAAACTTTTTGTTCACAGTGCTGCACAGAATCCAGTGGCTCTGATGTAAATCTGATGTGAATTAAGCTGAAATAGGAGCACTGTGACGTGTCTAAAACATCACCGTGCAGTGTCTATGAAGAGGAGCTGGAAACGCTGACCTAGACGTAGCACAGCGTGGTGACGTCACGGGACTCAACACTGCAGGTGCATCTCACATAAGACCAGCGAGGAGAAATAAACTAGTTTTATACAAGACATAGGACATCACGTGACTGTTCGCTGATCATGTTTACGTCCAATTTTAGCTTAAGCCGGTAAGAGTGTGGTTCATTTACTACGTTTGCATAACACTGCGCCTCTCAACACTGTCCTATACACAGCTGCGCCAAAACATTACGCACAAAACAAGCTACACTGAAAATCACTGACCAGTTCATGCCTCGTGATTCGCCTAACAGGCCCGGTCCATCCTTCATCCCATCAGAACTGAGCGGAGTTTGTGCTTCTGTGCCTGGGCGGAACCTGTGCACCGGAGGAGGCGGAGCTGCGGAGATGTTTGATTCAGATTGACTGATGGATGGATGGATGGATGCCGACGAAGGACTTTTTCTCCCCCACTATCAGAAGCTTTATTCAAACACTGAGATGACAAAAGATGGTACTTTGCTTGACAAAACAAAGTAAACACAGCTTCTCCTAAATACAGATAATAAAACAAGCCAGCAGCTGTTTATATGACGTAGTGATGACGCGTCTTAAAGAGACAGTGACTACAAAACACACTATTCAGCTGAAACGTCCTCTGGTTTAGACGTGAATGAACCATTTTTTCATGTAAATGTCAGACATTCTTCAGCATTAATCAAATATTATAAAAACATTAATTTGTAACAGTATCACATATATATTTATATTTCATAAAACATCCGACAACCTTAACATTTACAGCTTTTAACATTCTTATTTTTAAAAACTCAAAGGAGAAACAAATAACTCTGCCAGAACATATTCAAACTTTTCATTTAACATGTTCACAGTGCAGCTAAAGCAGAACTAGCTGACGAGTATCTAGAGCTAGTCTGCTATGAACTACCCGAGTTGACTTCATGTGCAAAACTCAAGATGCACAAAATCTGAAGGATATTTCACAAAGCAGGATTTCTCCATTTAGCCAGGCAGCTTAAGCTCAAAGTCAAACCCGTCCAATTGAAAAAGGAGTCAATCCCCAATGTTGGGCTTAAGAAATCCTGTTTTGTGGAAACCCCCCTTTTCTCCAAAGTGACCATTTTAAATTAAACTAACTTTGTTTTCTGCCAGTGAAAAGTTCTACTTCACTCAGTTTTGCAGATTCCTACTTGCATGAATCACCAAAGCTAGTGCATCATACTAAAAATGTAACAGTGAAATACAGTGCTTCAATTATAAGAATACATTTAATTGTGCTAAATAATCATTAGCTCAGGTCTTCAAAATTATAGTCCTTCAGGGTTCAGTTTAGGATGCACCATACATACTGCTAAATATTAAAGACCCACATATTAAAGGCTAAAGCCTGTGAAAAAGTGGACCAGGTGTAGCAATGATGTCGCTGTAGGGTGCATCCTGGTGCAGGTTAAGGGCCTGTTGTTTCTTCAGCACCAACAGACAGAAGAACATGGAAGCTGCTTTGGTGCGGTTGCTTTTCTTACAGAGAAAGTGAAGACTGAATGAGGCATTGGGGCTGCTGTTCTGATTCTGTAATAGCAAATGTATCATCATTAGTACATAGATTTATCCATGCAAATATGCATAAAGTATCAATGAAAATATAGCCAAAATGATGTTTAATTTCATAAGTCTACTATGTACTATGTACACTGCTCCAAAAATAAAGGGAACACTAAAATAACATCCTAGATCTCAATTAATAAAATATTTATTCATTTTTATAAGTTTAATTTATTTTATAAATAAAATCTTTATTTATTACATAGTGGAATGTGTTGAGAACAAAATAACATAAAAATGATCAATGTCAATCAAAATTATTACCCCTTGGAGGTCTGGATTTGGAATCATACTGAAAATGTCATACAACCTCATGGAGTCTGTTTCTGACAGTTTGAGCAGAAACATGAATATTAGTGGTCTGCTGGAGGTCATTTTGCAGGGCTCTGGCTCTGCTCCTCCTGTTCCTCCTTGCACAAAGGAGGAGGTAGCGGTCCTGTTGCTGGGTTGTTGCCCTCCTATGGACCCCTCCATGTCGCCTGGCGTACTGGCCTGTCTCCTGGTATCTGCTCCATGCTCTGGACACTGTGCTGACAGACACAGCAAACCTTCTTGCCACAGCTCACATTGATGTGCCATCCTGGATGAGCTGCACTACCTGAGCAACTTCTGTGGGTTGAAGACATCGCTTCATGCTACCTCTATGGTGAGAGAACTGACAAAATGCAAAAGTGACCAAAACATCAGCCAGAAAGGATGAGAACAGAGAAAAGGTCTGTGGTCACCACCTGCAGAACCACTCCTGTATAGGGGTTGTCTTGCTAATTACCTCTCATTTCTACCTGTTGTCTGTTCCATTTACACAACAGCAGGTAAAATTGATTCACAATCAGTGTTGCTTCCTAACTGGACAGGTCGGTTTCACAGAAGTGTGGTTGACTTGGAGTTACATTGTGTTCCCTTTATTTTTTTGAGCAGTGTACAATGGGAGTATACATCCATAAATATAACCCATAAAGCCATAAATATGATTAACAAAAATCTGAACTGTCAAGGCACGGATGCTATAAGACCACTAAAGGAGACACCAAGATCACTAAAGTCCTGTTAGTTGTAAGGTGGAACTGACACAGACCAGACATGCTGGATTGAGATCTGATGAATTCAGAGACTGAGGCAGCACATCAAATTCCTCATCACAGTCTTCAAACCAAAAACTATGCAGTGGGGCAGGGTTTTTGGTTTTACCTCATTGGTTCACTGTCTGCAGGTGCTCACCAGTGAATAGGAGCAGGCAAAGTTGATTGGTCATAACCATATGGCCCATGCCAAACATGCTCAGATC
>BRDA01081756.1:0-12154 GCA_036984385.1 Crenuchus spilurus | reverse complement strand
GCATTACCATACATATATTAACACTCTACAAATGTAGCAATACCATACATGTACTAACACTCTACAAATGTAGCATTACCATACACATACTAACATTCTACAAATATAGCATTACCATACATGTACTAATACTATAGAAATGTAGCAATACCATATATGAACTAATGCTCTACAAATGTAGCATTACCATATATGTACTAATGCTCTACAAATGTAGCATTACCATACATGTAGTAACACTCTACAAATGTAGCATCACCATACATGTACTAATACTGTAGAAATGTAGCATTACCATACATGTACTAATGCTCTACAAATGTAGCATTACCATATATGTACTAATACTCTACCAATGTAGCATTAATGTACATGTAAGACTCTACAAATGTAGTATTACTATACATATACTAATACACCACAGATGTAGCATTAATGTAACCGTAACACTACAGATTTACCATTACTATACTTGTAACACTCTGTAAATTAAATGTTTTTTGACTTGTAACCCTACAAATGTAGCACTACTGTAATTGTAACACTACAAATGTAGCATGAATGTACTAACGCATCACTGTCAATACTACAACACGGCTGTTCACAATAACCCTTAAAACCAGTATTGCTATGTATGTGTGGAAGATTCTTAGTATTTCAAGGAAGGGGGGAAGAGACATGTCCACAAAAGAGATATGTTTCAGTGCACAGCAATGTTATGATCAATTAACCCAATGCCTGTAAGCTACTTTGTATGATACAGAAAGGCCAATCTGCTAATGAGAAGACATTTGACGTGCTACAGACCATGAATAATCGCTGAACAACCCTCTCCGCACTGTCCCTTCTGAAAAGCCTTTTGGTTGACATAAGAAGCCCCCTAGAACAATTCAAATTTCATACAATGCCCATTTCCAGAAAAGCTGGAGCACTTTCTAAAAATGCAGTAAATACTGAAGTCTGAAATTTGTTAATTCACTTCAACCTCTAATTAACAGACAGAACAAAAAAAAGATTTTCAGTGTTTTCATTGAGGAATTGAATTCTATTTGTTAAATATTATCATTTTTAATTGCTTGGGAACTGAAGACTTCAGGCTCAACAGTGTTTCTATACTAAATTATTATCTATCTTCAGATCTGTCTATATAATACAGTTTCAGGTTGTATTTCCTGTGGACTGTGTTAAACGACAGCGATTTTCCAAAGTACTGCTATGTGTACTATTTCCCATGTGACTGTTTCCATCACACTAACATGACAGTTTCTCAAACAGTACCACCTAAGAGCTCGATGGTCAAACATTCAGCAGCAATTTCCTCTCTTCGCCTTTACATACTGAGATTTCCAGTGACTACCTGAATCTTTATGTGATACTATGAAGATTGTAGATGGTAAAATACCTCAATTTTTTTACAATCTTATGCTAAGGAATACTATCTTTGACCTGACTGACAATTTTCTCATAAAGTTTGACCCAAAGTGGTGAACCACAACTCATCCTTGAGACTTTGGTGACTCCTTTTATACTCACTATATATCTATATCTACAAATACCTGTGCAGTGTGCGATGGGATTCATAGATTGAGAAGAGGTGGTACAGTGCAGTGAATGTCTTGTTCAATGTGTGTAATGTGTGGGTCACAAAGGAGATGTAATGATTGGCTAAAAGGAGTGATTATATTTAAGGTCATAGTGTGAAAGAAGTAGCTGAATTTGTAGTTTGGAAATGGGGTTTGTATTAAAGCAAGAGGTTTGAGGCCAATATTCAAAAAAATTCAAGCAAAGAAGGCCAAGTCTATAAAAGGAACATTGTAGAAGAAACTGAGGCTTTAACCCTCTGACGCTCTTAGTATCTAAACAGGATGAACACATAGATCTATGAATCACTATGAGATCTACAAATAATGTCATGGAAGCTCTCAAAGCTGGAGAACATCTACCAAAATGTGCTTTAACCTCAAGCGGCAACATTTTTGTGACAGAGAAGTGTCACGTACTGGAAGAAATCTCCATTTAGATACACAGCATATATCCTTGTACAAACTCAGGAGAACAGTGCATGTTGACAGTAACAAAAAACTAATTTTCAACCCTGGTGGGGTGTCTAACTAAAGAAGACATATTCCTCCTGAATTAGAGTTGGAGGATTTTTAGGCTAAGCCCCCTTTCTCTCTGTTTCTCTCTCTCTCTCTCTCTCTCTCTCTCTCTCACAAACACACAGACACACACAAACAGCTCTCAAACATGGTCACAGGATTATAAGAACATTTAATCTTACCTTGATGCATCAAAGCTGTCGTATGATCCCACGGTGTAATGTCGAAAGAGCTTCCGTCTTTCAGATCGGTCCGCCCTGGCATCTGCAAACACAAAAACATGCATTTCATATTTACTCAGATCCAGTTAGAATGACTTAAAGTCACTTAATATTCCTGCCAACACTTCAGAGAACAGGTGCCAACTTATGAGTTAATATTTCAAATGGTTCTTTCAGTGTTTCTTCACAGACCTTCAGATCTGGTCATTACTATCATCAACAAAATCATCAGTTTTATCATAATCATCACAACTGTTATCATTGTTGTCATCATAATCGTCATCATTATCATCATCATAATCATCATCATCACCATCATCATAATCATCAAAATAATGAGCATCATCATAACAACATCCCAACATCACTGTCATTACCATAACAACATCATCATCAGCAACAGCACCAGCATCATCATCACCACTATAATAACCATCATCATCCCCATACTATCCATCATCATAATAATTATCATCAAAACAATGACCTTTGTCATTATCTTCACCATAAACCCCATCATTATACCCATTATCATCATTACCATAATAACCTTCATCATCATTACCATAATAACCATAATCTTCATCATTACCGTAATCATCAACAAAATAATGATGATCATTAACATCGTCATCATAACCTCCATTATCATTATAGCCATTATCATCATTACCATAACAACCTTCATTATCATCATAATCCTCACCACCACCATCATAATCATCATAACTACCATCATTATTCATTTCCATATCAACATCATCATCATAATCAAAATTATAATCATCATTGCCGCCATCATCATTGCCATCATCTTTACCATACTATCCCTCATCACTATAATCATTAAAATTATGAACATCTTCATCATTATAACCCTCATCATCATCATAGCCATCATCATTAACACCATTATCAACACCATCATCATTACCAATACTAACACCATTTACATAATAATCATCATCCTTATCATCACCATAATCATTGTAGCCATCATCATTCATTCCATAGTAATCTTCCTCATTACCACCAGCACCATCAACATCATTACCTCCATAATCATCATAGTTATCATCACTACCATAATAACCATCATTATCATTACAACCATCTTCACCATC
The DNA here is from genome assembly GCA_036984385.1 of Crenuchus spilurus. NCBI lineage: Eukaryota > Metazoa > Chordata > Actinopteri > Characiformes > Crenuchidae > Crenuchus > Crenuchus spilurus. The sequence goes on along the minus strand of BRDA01081756.1, from coordinate 8,710 downwards.
AGCAGCACCAACAGCATGATCTCCATCATCATAGTCATCAACACCGTCAGCATCATTGTCCTTATCATCATCTCCATAATTATTACAATCATTACAATCATCATCTTGATAATTATCACTGAATTAATAGCATCATCATTGCTATCATAACATCATCATAAAAATCATCATCGCTGTTATAAACTTCTTCATTACTGTCATCATTGTCTTTAGAGACATAAAGATTTAAGACCTAAAAAAGTACATGAAGTATGACCATCCGTGTACAGTGACATATACAAAGCAGACGAGCACAGGGGAGAAAAAAGCCTTCTGCTTACAAATTGGTCAAACTGTGCACCATATGTCACGGCATCCTAACAGCCATTTCTGCTGATAATTGAATCATACAGTGAAGATCTGATACTAAGTGCGCTGCGGGGAAAAAAAAAGCACAATACATGCTCTTTGATCTGTGACTAACTTCAGTGAGATCAATGGAAGCACTGGACTTCTGGCAGCAGAATAATGACTTTCCTGGACACCAACACTTGGAAGGTTCATTTGAACCTCTTCAATAGTAAAAATCACCACTTTGCTCCAGTGGTCAATGCAGTGTTATTGACTGACTCACCATCAGTCACTGACCACAGCCACAAAGATGCTCTTGAAGGGGAAAGCAAACACAAAGGCTGAAGTTTGAGGAGCCAAAAGAGAGCAAACTATGTGGATGGGCAGATATTGACCAAAATTCTATCTAGAGATAATGCAGTGGAAGTGAAGTTAATGAAATGACCACTGGACAGCGCACATTAAAACGTATCTCAAGGGAGCACTTGTGTTTGGTGGTGGAGGAATCTGTTAGAGTTGCACTGAAGAATTGAAAACTTTCAGAGCTCAAATTTGGCTCAACAATACTCAAATCAATTTCACAAGCACAAATCAGAATACATATGGCATTTCAGGCCTGCAACACATTCCAAAAAATTAAACAGTAAAGCAGTTACAGCTTTGTAATGTTTTCATTCCTTCTCACAACACTTAAAAGATGTATGTGGTTATATCAGCTGTTGATGAAAGATGGTTGTTGATGCAGGGCTTTCTGAGGGGTCAGAGATCACTTAGACTTGTGGTTTTGCACCGCACACACTGAAATTTCTCCAGATTCCTTGAATTATTTGTTGATATTATGCACCGTAGAGGAACAAATATGTAAATCTCTTCCAATCTTTCTTTTAAACATTTCAATAATTTTCTCACACATATGTTGACAAACTGGAGATCCTCTGTCCTATGATCCTCTGTTCCTCAAAGACCTTTCATGGTTACAGCTTTTCTACCAAATCATGATTACCTGTTGACATCAGCTGTTTGAAATCACACCATTATTTAGTTTTTTACTTAATTATTAGCTGTAAACTGCCCACAGTATTTTTGGCTTCATACTGTCTGCAATCAAAAGAAAATCAAAATAAATGTATGAAACTTCTTTTGTTTTTTGAATTTTCCACACTATCCCATTTCCTAACTTGGGGTTATACTGTATATAAACAACCTCAACAAACAATTTTATATTAAACACTTGCACAGGATGTATTAATAACACTATTAATCACTAGAATAGGATATATTATTATGGATATATATATCCATAAACAACCTCACTAAACACTATTAATCACTAGGAGATATGAACATATTTAAACTAGACTCTGTCTTTAAATACATTAAATTATTAAGGAAACTTTATTATATGTTAATTATTATTACCTAATAGCAAAATTATCTAAATTACGAAGGTGAGTCAAAACTGATCTGCACTCTGGCTGATTTGAGCCAGTTTTCAGAAAAGACAAATACATTATTTGACCACATAATCTCTTTCTGTTCAACACACTTTGTCCATCTGTCAACAAGCTTTGTTATTCTCTCATTAAAACATGTTTGGCTGAGCTGTGAGTCATGCATGCACCGCTGTCTTCAGCTTTTCATCAGACGTGAGTCTCTGACCTTTTTTGGCTTCTTTCAGACCCACAAAACTGTCAGCATCACTTTTCCAGTTGATGTTTGACTTTTGAACTTTTCTTGGTGGATGATTGAGGATGTTTCTGTTGTTTACTCTCAGACTCGTAGTGATGAATCCATGTCTCATAATCGGTAATGACTCTGTTTAACAAACATTCACCTTCATTACAGTATCACTACACATTTAGCTTAATGTCTAAACACATCTGCAGTGAATCACTTACATGCTGCTCTTCATTCCTGCAAATCATGATCTGATGTAACACATTCCAATCTGCACAATACAGACTCAGTACAGAAAGCATTGATAAAGCTTAAGTTTTAATAATACAAAATCGGGTAACACTTTATAATAACTTTAATAGCTCATTAACTAATGATTAATAACTGTGAACAAATCATTAGTTCATGAGAATTTCATTAACAAATGATTTACTAATGATTTGTTTATATTTGCAAAATTTAATACAATCATTAGTAACCACATGAACTGACATTTATAAACATTTGTTCATGTTCAAATTCTCATGAACTAATGATTTGTTCACAGTTATTAATTATTAGTTAATGGCTTACTGATGAAAGTTATTATAAAGTGTTACCCAAAATTGAGGCAAATTTTTGACTCAACCATGTATTATTGTCACATAAATTGCTACTGGATTATCAGTTTTGCCCAGCAAACACATAACACTCTCACAATGTTGTATACTTTCTTGTAAAGTTGCAACACTGTGGTCAGAGTAACACTGCCATTTACTATAAAGTTAAAACACTGTTTAATTAATCAATATAAACTTAATAAAGTATCTTCACTGTCATTCTGACCAGCTCTTAATTTTCTGAGAATAAATTAGAATATTTTTATTTGTAATTTGCTACAAATGCTGTAAGTAATCACAATAAGGAACCTGTAGTGTGCTATACACAGTCATATAACATTATGGCTTGGGCCTGGGAGGTCACAGATGTCACATGACAGGGTTTACTGCATGTATAAATAAGTGATCACACCAGTCAGTTGTAGCAGAGTGTAAAACCATCATCACGGACAAAGGACGTGATGTGACTGATGTCCAAAAGGATATAATAATATGGTAACAGGTGAAGCATGGTGGAGGCAGCATCTCAGAAACCACTAACTATGTGTGATGTTCTAGAGCCGCTGTAGTGAAGGTATACTGAGAATAGAGTTATTGTACACTGAGTGTCTCCTAACAGCATAACAGTGGTGCCCCATTGACAATGTTCTTTACAGCAGTTTTTAAGTATATGCTTTCACAAAAATGTTTTTGAAAAAAAAATAATGTGGGATGCACATTCAATAAAAAATGCTAAAACCCTTAATTATTTGTTCAGCTCAATTAATAGCAGATGTTACCTAAATTATGAGCTTACTATGGTGTTAAAAGAGCAACGGTTGGCAACAGGGACATCTGACCATGTCCAGGGCTGAAAACATCACTGAGAAAATATGGTGCTGTACTGTAAAATGCTTTACTGGTGTCCTATGTTGTCAATCTACAGTAATACTGTGAATAAAGCCGTACTATTCACAGTAAAAGTACTTGTCTGTTTTTGTAGTGTATGCATTAAATGTATATGAAGTGTAAATGACTTCCAGGTTAAGATAATCTATTACATCAGCAATAATTGTGTTAAAATCATGTCTGCATTGACTCATATCAAACGTGTACACTGCTTTCACACAAATACAACACACTACACTGTGTATATGTGGCAGTGATGCATACTTATAATGGAGCAAATGCAGACAGACTCTTTAAACACTGTGATGTTCCTTCAGTTCTTCAGGATTGTGTGCTCCGTTGTGTTTGGCAGGTTCAGGTTTCAAACTGCACCGTTTGCATTGTTCACTGCAGTTATGTTGATACATGATGATATCAGTTGTCAGGAGGCTGCGTGGGATTCAACACTTTCCCCCTCCATCCTACTCACTGCTTAGCTGTTAAAGTCACAGGCTCTCCATTACTTTGTTGTGCAGAAAACATTATGCCATGTGGATGATGTAGAACGCCAGCTGTCTCCTGCTCGTACAGCCTTTTCCCTGCACTACGGCTTACCTCGCCACATCGGAAGGGCATGACAACAGTTGGCCTATTATTAATCTCTTTATTTTACTGCCGTTTTATGTATATTTTTTGCTGCATCTAATTATGAAATCAACTATTGTAACATACAAATGATAAGTTGTAATCCTTGTTTTTATTTTTGTATGATGTTATGCCATTCTTGGGTTGCTTTAATTTATAACACACTGCACTGACCTGCATTTTGAGGAGAAAATAACTAAGTTGTTGATGTATATTAACATAATATTAACTTATTATGATAAAATAAGTAGTTGATGTGACTTATTATTGAATAGACATGTATATCATGTGTTATATAGTATATACTGTACATACAAATACAGTAATATATATTTACACAATTTTTTTCATGTTATTTTTGTTCATATTTCTCAATGTTTTCATAGTCATATTTTATATTATTTACACATAAAGTGAAATATTTCAAACCTTTTTTTTTGTTTGAATGTTGAAAAAAACTTAAAATGAGTCATAATATAAAATACATGACACTTTACCTTTTTCCTTTTTTCATGATATTGTAATATATATATATATATATAAAAACATTATTATGTATCTCTCTCTAATGAAACACTGTCATATTTCTTTAACAGATGTGTCTGCAGCTATTCTGTTAAAACTCTCGAGAACACACACCAGATACACACACACACACACACACACACACACACACACACAGAGAGAGAGACACACACTCACAAGTATGTCCTTGATAATGCAGAGCATGTTGAACATCCTCACTGATGGTCTGATTTAAAGTTGTAGCTAACAACTTACTTCATTGGAGCCTAAACTAGGCGGGCAGACATGAGCCATAACATTATGAACGATATGCCAATATGCTTTATATGCCTCCAAAACAGCTCCATTCCATCAAGTCATGTGCACGGATCCTTCAAGTCAGGATTGTCCAATTTTGGTCCAAAAGACCTTCTATCTTGAAAACATCCAAAAAAGCTAAGACTGATCTTCATTACTAAGATCAGACCTACTGGACTCTGCACCCTTCTAACTCCTGTGAGGAGACGCTGCAGACTTCTAGCACCTCCCACAGATGTTCCGTCAGCTTGAGATTGGACCACTGCTGACCAACGGCCTTGTGTTTTCAGAGATGCTCTGACCCAGTTGTGTGAACGATACTATCTGGCTCTTGTCAGAGTCTCTCAGGTCCTCACACATCTGAACATTTCTCCCACATTCAACATGTCGACTACAATAACCAGCTGCTCTCTTAGCAAGTACAATATCCCAGACATTTTCATGCACCATTGATAGTAGAGAACTGAGTAGTCGTAATGTTTTGGCTAATTATGAAATATGCCTCCTGTTTCCATCTCTCTCTATATATGTGTGTGTGTGTGTGTGTGTGCGCATGTATGTGCGTGTGTGTATGTGTGTTGCATAATTAGCCAAAACATTATGACCACTCAGTTCTCTAGTACCATTGGTGCATGAGAACGTCTGATATATTTATGGGGTTAATAGTATTACTACTATACTATCAAAAACTATCAATACATTTGTTTTGGAACTGTAACCCTTCATATGAACTGTATGGAACTGTAACACTCTCTTATTACTATTTATGATCCACTTTTTAAATGCAGTTGGTTAGTATTTTAAAGCCGTGGCAGAAATATATATAGTGACATAATTTATCACAAAAAAGCAAAAATGACCCTGATATTGCTCACAAAGTGTTCACAATTCGTGAGTTGCTAGCACCAGGAATTTGGCTCTTTGCACATCCTTCTGTTGAATTTACACATCAGACCTCACAAAGTGAGATGTTAAGTCATTAAACTGGTACCAGAGTAAGAATCTGTGAATTGTAAAATGTGAAAGCTGACACAAAGGTCTGGAGATTTAATGGCAATGCTTCAGTAACTCTTCTACCACTCAAGGCCTGGGAGCTCCACAGTTTAGTCTGTATTTAAGCTACACTATGTGTCCAATAGTTTGTGGAAATCCTTTCTAATGAATGCATTCAGCTACTGACACAAACATACAAATGCACACACACAGCGTGTCTAGTCCCTGTACTGCCAATACAATAAGACTAAACATGAACCCGCTGGCACCATGCCTAATGCAAGGTGTGGGCTAGAACAGGATGGAGCTGGAACTGTGTTCTCTGATCCATGCAGTACTTTTGACATGAGTTGGTGGAGTTGTAGATGAGGTGAAGTGATCCAAACCTTACAGCAATGCTCCAAAATCTAGCAGAAAGCCATCCCTGGACAGTAGTTATGCCAACATGAATGAGCAGATGTCCCAATACTTTTGTCCCTTTGGTGCATGCACGCAGTGTGGTCACTTTTTTTTTGCATTTTAATAGTAATAAACTATATGATACACATCTGCACTGCAAACATATTTATTAATACTATCTTATAGAACAAGAACACTAATGCACATTTCTTACACAAGTGAATTTTATACGTATAATAATAGTGGCAACACTTGCAGCAGTGGCTTTGCATAAACTGAAAATGTGAAAGACGTAGGAAATTGTCCCTGAATCTCAGCGCGCACATCACAGAGGTAAAGAAGAAGAAGTGGAAAGTTGTCACAAACCTCCAAAATGAACCTTCTTCCGGGATCTTGGCGTCTCATCCATCTGGCCTTGAAGCCTGGAGCCAATCGCAGGAAACGTTCAATCAAACGTTCAAAAAAAGAGAGAAGAGTAAGCACCTCTCACTCTCTCTCTCTCTCTCTCTCTCACCTTTCTTTCTGTCTCTCTCCCCCCCTCCGGCCCTGTCGCCCCACACTAGCTCCACATAGCCCCAAACTTTTCTCCTCCTCACTCCGTCAAAGCTACTCGCAGGTGCAAAGTGACGGCCGGCATCATGGACGGAGACATTGAGAAGCTGTAATGTAAGCTCTGTTCTCTGGAAGAGGGAGAGAGTGAGTGAGAGAGAGAGAGAGAGAGAAAGATGGTACAAAAAGGGAAAAAAAATTCTTGCGAAGGCCCACTCCTTAGCAACAGGGTTGTACGGTGTAGAGCATGTTTCCATGGAAATGTATCAATCAGGAATGTGCATGAGTGTTGCACTGAAAGGTTCAAGAGACACAGTCCTCGTGCTATTCTAAACCCAGCAGCAGCAGAGGCAGCATCGTACAGCGCTTATCCAGATCAGCTTTCTAACGCCGCAACACCTCGCTTTGGAGGACCGAGTGACCTTAATTCGCTGGACTCTCTGTAGGGCTGCTGTTTTGCCCGTAAAGAGCTAATAAAATGAACTTCATTGTCCTTTAAATCATATATACAGTCATATCAGAATGTTATGTCCACCTTAACTGGTCCAGATGTAACAGTGTTCGCTCAGTGGTGATCCCTGACACTTTCCTCTTTGCTCCTGTGTTGCCTGTGGGGCACCATTTTTAGGCCAATGGGAGACACTCAATGTATAAGAAGTCCATTATCAGTACACTTTCACAACAGCAGTTCTAGAACACCCCATAAAGTTAGTGGTTTCTGAGATGCTGCCACTACCATGCTTCACCTGGTACCTTATTATCATGCCCTTTTGGACATCAGTCACATCACATCCTTTGCCCAAAATGATGATTCTGCATGAGCTCATTCCAAATCAGAATTTGTCATAATATTCTGATATGACCTGAAGTGCATCTGCAGGATGGCGCAGAGAGTGTAGAATGAAAGCACAGTTTGGTCCCACATTTCCTCTTCCGAGAGATTATTAATAGCATTTTTCCTCCATTCGTGTAGTAACAGCCTCTACTCTTCTGAGAAGACGTTACACTAGATCTCAGAACATTGCTGTGAGGATTTGATTGCAGGTCAGGTATCCAGGTACAAACAGCTATTCCCAATGTAATGGGACAACTAGCTGGATAGTTTTAAGTAAAACACAAAGCTGAAAACACCAGGTGGCTAAACCAGATCAAGTTCCAGGAGAGAATTCAAGTCGGGAGGTATGAATTTACAAGCATGACAGACACACGCAAGACTGAAAGGGAAGGTGAAAAGGAAACAAGAAAGAGAAAAAGGTCAGTGACTGTGGGCTGCATATAAAAAAAATCCAGGAGAAGCACTTAGAAAGAAATACCAGCAGAGTCTGATCTGCACAGGCAAAGTCAGTGCCTTCACATCAAGCACACAACACAGTGTCCTTAAGTAAGCATATCACAGCTGGGGGCAGTAACAGCTGATGACCGCCACTAGTAAATAAAGACAAAGGAGCCCACCTCCAGCTGTAGAAAGCTGTTTAATCTGTATAATAAGCAATAAAATAGATAACTGCTGCATAATTTGAACTAAAATGTTGAAGAATACTGCTGCTTGGTCTATTTTTATGCTTGATGCAACCACCACCATCCTAATAGTGACAGAACATCATGCAATAAACACAGGCTCACCATCTCAATTAGAAATCAACAAGTTAGTGATCAAAACTAAGATTTGATTGATTCATATGAAAGCTATATAAACTATCACTCGCGCGCTTCTGATTGAATTAATAATATTTGTTGCAACCATTCCAAGTCTCTCCTACTAGTTTATCTATGGACAGTGATGATGTTTAAAGATGACATACTAATATAGCTGTTTATAAAAAAAAAAA
>BRDA01081751.1:11541-30120 GCA_036984385.1 Crenuchus spilurus | reverse complement strand
TGGCACTGTTGAGGTGGCATGGAGGTGATCAGCCTGTGGCACTGTTGAGGTGGTATGGAGGTGATCAGTCTGTAGCACTGTTGAGGTGGTATGGAAGCCCAGGTTGCTTTGATACTGGCCTTCCGCTCGTCTGCATTGTTGGGTCTGGTGTCCCTCATCTTCCTCTTGACAGTAGCTCATAGATGCTCTGTGAGGTTTAGCTCAGGTGAGTTTACGGCCCAGCACAGTGATACTGTGGTTATTAAACCAGGTGTTGGTATTTTTAGCAGGGTGGGCAGGGCCAAGTCCTGCTGGATAAATGGAACCTGCATCTCTATAAAGCTTTTCAGCAGATGGAAGCATGAAGTGCTCTAAAATGTCCTGGTAGACAGCTGCGCTGACTTTGGACACAGTCAACCAACACCAGTAGATGAGGCTCCACAGACCATCACTGAAATAAATGAATTTTTTGATGATAATCAAATTTTTAGATGTATATGTATATCAAAATATTTCTAACAAATGGACCAAAAAGATTTGATTTAGCACATTAATGGGTCTGTGAAGAATAAGGATGGGAATTTCATGAACTTCAAATACTAATAATACAAGAGTATTAGTTTTAGTTTTAGTATTATTTTTAAAATGAGAATGTGAAAAAAATGATGTTTGCATGAAATGTAGACCTTCCTTTACAGAAAAAACTGCCTGCTTTTCAATTATATATATATATATAAATTTAACAGGTGGTAACATAAGTACTTGAGTACTTCATCCCATTCCCAATGAACAACAACAATAAGTTAAATAGCTCTGGATAAATTCCTGTGATGTTGCTGTCTGCTCTGAATATTCAATGCTGAACACACAGTCTGGTCCAGAAAGGACAGCCAGTGCAGAAGTGAAATCCTAATGGTCACTCAGTTGAAGAGCAACTCTGCCCTCAGTGGAGAGAATTTACTGCTTTGCTTTTCTGAAAACTAGAACACATTTTGAAAAGTTGACACTGCACAGCATTCAACATGATGAGGTTTAATATTTCACATAAAAACTGAAATGTGGTAGAGTACTGAAAGACACAACATTAGATAACAGACATTAGGTCTCCTCTGAAGCTTTGCTACAGACACCACTAATCAGTGAGGCAATGCCTGGCTTAATACTTAAGATTTGTACAATGTTATTAAAACGTTGACATTAAGATTAGACATTAATCAAATGCTACTCAGTGTAAGATTCAGATAGCTGGTGATATTTTCTGTAGAATTACTGAATGAGAAATGACTGCTAGGTCATTCTGCCTGGGTGAGGCAAGAATCAGTGTGTATTTAAATTAAATTGTTGTAAGAGCTCAGATATTAGTTTTAATAAACATACACACACATACATCTCACAAAAGTCACAATTCTGCACATATGTGATTATATCTGTTCATGTGACAACACTGTAGTTATTAGAATCATACACCAGATGAGATGTAAAATATCTTATGCCAAACCATTAGAGCTTCACATAGGGCCCAACCCTCTCTCTTACTACCAGCAGCCACACAATCCTATTGTTTCAATCCTACAGCTACACCCTATGGTTGTTGTGGCCGTTTATGATTCGATCAGCAACCAGCTACCCTTAACATCTATGGTTACTCATTGAGCCCATCACATGAGAACCCAAACCACAGACTGCATTACTAGCTCTTCACAGGGGTCATCAGGTAGGCACCTCCCCTTGTCAGTGTTTCGCTGAATTAAGCCCACAACACCTCCAGAAGACTCAACAGTGAAGTCTGGCGTCCCAGACCCACCCCCCTCCAAGCTAGCTCTACAGACCTTCTTTACCCTTAACAAACGTAAAGATCCACACAGGCCTCCCTGGTGACTAAGGCTGTATCTAGCCCCACTGGCACTGTTAATGCATGCTCAGTGCCACCAGTTCCATGTGATCTTCACATGCTACAACACCAACCACCGAAACAGCTCCTCTACAGTGCATTTCCCCAACTAATCTGTGTTCTTCTCATCCACAACCACTGACTAGACTAGACTAAATAAATAGAAATAAAACTGTGATATAACTGAGAGTAGTCAGTGTGCAGCTTGTATAACAGTACAGATTTACTGTCTTCAGAACAGAACTCAACACACAGACATTAATGTCCAAATAGGTGCAACACAAGTGAGCACACCTCACAGTGAACTTGTCCAAATTGTGCCCATAATGTCAATATTTTGTGTGATCACCATTATTATCTATCACTGCTTGGGCACAGAATTCACCAGAGCTGCACAGGTTGCTACTAGAATCTTCGTTCACTCCTCCATGATGACATCACTGAGCTGGTGGAGGTTAGACACATTCACTGCTCCACCTTCTGCTTAAGGATGCCCCACAGGTGCTCAGTTGGATTTAGGTCACCATCTTTACTGTCATCTTTACTGACATCAAGGCACCTGTCATCTTGGAGGTGTGTTTGTGGTTGTTATCATGTTGGAAAACCATGCGGTTCAGTTTCTGAAGGGAGGAGATCATGCTCTGCTTCAGAATGTCACAGTACATGTTAGAATTCATGTTTCCCTCAATGAACCCCAGCTACCCCGACCATGATGCTACCACCACCATGCTTGACTGTAGGCAAATCACAGTTATCTTGGTGCTCCTCACCAGAGCACAGCCACACATGCTGGACACCATCTGAGTCAAACTGGTTAATCTTGGTCTCATCAGAGCACAAACATGGTTGCAGTAATCCATGCTCTTGGACTGCCTGCCTTCAGCAAACTGTTCAGAAGACGTTTCTTTCTGAAACAATGACCATGCAGACAGAGTTGATGCAGTGAGCAGCGTGTGGTCTGAGCACTGACAGGCTGACCTCCCACTTCTTCAACCTCTGCAGCAATGCTGGCAGCACTCATGCATCTCTTTTTTTAAGCCAACCTCTGGATATGATGCTATCGCTCATATCCTCAGAGAGTTATTTACCATGAGGTGCTGTGTTGAGTATCCAGTGGCAAGTATGAGAGATCTGAGACAACTAAACAAAACAAACCAGAACCACTTGTACCAGTGCAGCACATACTGACACACCACCACCACATGAGTGTTACTGCACTGCTGAGAATAATCCAACAAGCAAGTAATGCCTGCTGTGTGGTGGTCCTGTGGGGGTCCTGACCATTGAAGAACAGGTGAAAGGAGACTAAGAGAGTACACAGAGAAACAGATGAACTACAGTCTGTAACTGTAGAAGTACAAAGTGCACCTGTATGCTCAGTGGGGCTAAATGGACAATGAGTGTAGATATAAGCTATGTGTACCTAATGAAGTGGCCAGTAAGTGAATGAGGCAGTTTTGCAGTTTTGGTCCCGTGAAGTTTTAACAGTGCAAAAACAATGCTACACTAAATGGAGACGGGTCAAGCACTAAGACCAAGCGGAAACCAGTCACTCAAGCTGAAGCCTGTTTCCCTTTAGACCACCCACAAGCTCATTGATTGGCTCTGCTGTTTCTTGCAAACGTGTGATTGACCATCCCTGCTGTCACTTAATCTGGTTGTGTGTTTTACAAGTTAGTTGGACAGGAATCTGTGTTCACCTGCCACTGTAAGTTGTTAACATGTTGGCTGTTTGAATCTGTGTCTGTGTTTGGAAGCTTTGAAAGAGTTGATTATGTTGAAATGTTAATAGTTAACTTAGGGTGGAGCTTATTTTTTAACTTGTTGCGAAAATTGATCTTACCCTCTGATATTGTGTCTGTATTACATGAAACCATAATCTGAAAATAGAGCTTTTCGTTCTTATTTACTGGTAGCTCAATCGGACTAATGTTTTATAGTTGTAGTTAAATTCAAATGGCACAGAACAATGGAAAGATTGAAACCTCCTGTCTCTCTTCCATTAGCATGCTCCAATCTCAAACATGGTCATTTTAACTTTTTGGACACTATTTGTTGATTCTTAATAACTCAGCCAATGAAAAGCACATTTAATAATGAGTTACATTGTCCGACTTTTATGTTGAAAATGGTGCTTTGCAAAGGTTGGCAATTTCATCATAACTGTGCATTTATAGACAAGTTGTGAAGTAAACACAATGGCACAAGATCAAAATGACAAATATATCTGCTGGGATCGACTGTAACCGAGTTAACAGGTTCAAAACTCCCATCAGTTCACATGGCACTTGGCTTCTTTATGCACCAGCATCTAGAACTAAATAAAATGGTTCAAGAAGCATCAGATGTTGCAGTGCAGGAGATTTCCCTATTTTGGAATAAAGTTAGAATTCCCATAAGAGACCAACAGTACAGGCAAAAAAATGGAAAAAAACTTTGGAAAAACAAAGGAAAAACTTTGAAAAACAAAGGCAGTCAGAAGCAAATTAAAAAGGAAGCATTGCAGCACTTACTGTTGTTCTATTATTATTAAAGGTTGTATTAAACTAATTGTTATGCTTTGGTAATTTTTATAAAGTTATTTTTAACTTATTTGACTTATTTCTAAAACAAGGTTTAATATTTCACACTCAGTTCAGTAAAGTTGTTAAGATCAAACTTTGAGCTCTTTGAGCCACCTCTAAATATTATCATAGGACTCTCAAATTTTACCTATTTTTTTTATCTATTAAAGAAACTTTTTGAGGGGTAAGACCTTAGAAAATCAAAAATTTTCTAAAATGTTATTTGTAAGCTCCACCCTAAGTTAACTCTTCTGTGGTCTTTGGATTTAATTGGCTGCTATTCTTACTCAAAAATTAGGCATAATTACATGTTAATGAGGTCTATTAACCATACAATAAAAAAATAAGTGTAAATTGGTGGTAATGAGTTAGAGTGAAGTTGACTAACAAGGCAAAACACAGAATTGGGTGATAATGTTATGCTACATGCTTTACAACCAGTCAAACCGCAAAGGCAACAGTGAACTTAATAACAGTAATAAAAGAAATAAACACAGTGAACTGAAAGAGTTTGAGTTTTTAACCCTTTCATACATGAATGATGAAATAATTCCATCATGATTTCCCTCCAAAATGTTTTATCCACCTTTCAATCTGATAAACGTATGTCAGTCATTTTTGTTTACCAGAGAAAGAAGCTGTCATGCAGTTCTAACATTAAAACCAATACACATAGAAGATAATGACTTAAAATGGTTAAAATGTCAAATAGAATACTTTATTAATATTTTTAAAATATATAAAAAATTCATATTAATATTATTTTAAATTATTTTATTATTCTATTAATAGTTTTTATTAGTACATTATTAAAAGTAACTAAAAATTGAAGTGATTTAGCTAATGTTGAAAACCATTTTTCAGCTTTAACTTCATGGCTTTTGGAAAGAAGTTCGTCTTTACTAAATTAACTATTCAGGGAAACAAAAATTGGCCATGTGTATCTACACAAACGTAACCTGCAATGTAAAACATCAAATCCATCGCAAATAAAAACAGTCAGTGGTGTATACAGGGCTGCAGCGCACATGCGCCCTCTGCTGGTCAGTCTACAGAATTGATCTAATTTCCTGTGCACGTTTCGGACCTGCTTTAAATACGGTACGTTGAAGTGATTTCAAACGTTTGGAAGTACACCGATACAAAGAAATCAGTCGTGTAGATGTAAAATGGTGTTTAATGGGGTTAATGACGTGTATCTGTAAGTAACCTCTTGATACATTTAAATCAACCTCTTTTCAGTGCATCACCAAAAATCAAATGACCTTCCAGGAGGCAGTGATTAGGAAGCCATTTATTCCAATGTTTATGAACTTATTTAGTTTGTTTGTGCTCCCTGTGACTATGATAAAAACACGTGAAGCGAAACTTGTGGCGCGTGGGCACAATAAGAGTCATATTTGTGTAAGTGGGTTGTGCTCACTGTAATTATGGTTTGGCTCATTCCGGCCAATTAACTTCACTATATACAGAACAAGGTGTGCGAAGAAGAAAAAAGACACCCCTCCGCTCTTCCGTTCCTTGTCAGCATCTCTTTTCTGGGGGCGAGCGCTGCGTGTACGTGAGGAGTGGCGCCGGATCTGTTTAAATAGTCGGACTTGAACTTTTGAGGAATCAGAGCGACTTCAGCTCCTGTCTCGCGGTGTTTGTCTCCGCCCTGTCGTCTTTGAGCATGCGCACAGGCGCTCCTACCCTCAGCCTGCACTTGCTCCTGGCTCTGTGGCTCGCCGCGCTGCAGGGATGCGGACCCGCGGATGCAGCTCCAAACTTGTCGCCTTTGCAGGCGTCCAACTGGGGGAACCCGAGGAGATTCATTCACCTGCAGACGAGCACAGACATCAACAACTTCTACCTCGAGATCAGTCTGAATGGACACGTACGCAAAAGTGTAAACCGGGGCTCATACAGTGAGTACAGATACTGCTGTGATCTACACTCACACACGTGTAGCGACAGGGGGTCTGTATTCAGCAACCTGCTCTGTATCACTTCAACAGGTGTCATACTACTGAAAGCCGAGGCCCGGGACCGGGTGGCCATATTTGGAGTGAAAAGTAGCAGATTTGTGTGCATGGACGCAGAAGGCAATCTGTTTACTTCAGTGAGTCTTTTTATCACACCTTTAATATCACTTCATCACTTATCACTTCATCATTTATCACTTTATCACTTCATCAGACTCATCACTTCATCATTTATCACTTCATCACTTATCACTTCATCAAACTCATCACCTCATCATTTATCACTTCATCATTTATCACTTCATCACTTATCACTTCATCAAACTCATCACACAGTAAATCTGCCAGTGTTAAATCAACACCATTAGAGTTAAATTAACACTGAAGGTGTCAAAATGTACCACTCTCAGTGTTAATTTAACTCATAGTGTTGATTTAACACTGGCAGATTTACTACACTTCATCAACTGCTGTGGAAAAAGTCGTTTTGAGTCAAATTATCAAAGGGATCTCTCTCTCTGTCTCGGTCTCCTTTCATCCTCTCTATCTGTATCTCTCTCATCCTCTCTCTCTCTCTGTCTCTCTCTGATTTTAGACTGTCTGCAGCAGGGATGACTGTCTTTTCCAGCACAAGCTTTTGGAGAACCATCGCGACGTGTACTACTCCACAAACACCGGCATCCTGCTGAACTTGGACGGGGCGAAGGAGAGGTATGCGGCGGGTCAGAATCTTCCTCGCTCCTCGCTCTTCATGTCGGAGAAGAACACGGTTCCGCTGGAGCGCCTGAAGCACAAAGAGAGGAAGAACCGGCACGTCGACCCGTCCGACCCCCTCAGAGCGCTCGGCTTTGATGAGGAGTCGGACTCTCGCGCAGCGCACGAGGAGGACGCGGAGCAGGAGCTGGAGCGCTTCGAGGACCGAAACATCTCCAGTGAAGCGCCGCTTTCGCCTTCTGATGACGACCCGTGGGACCTGATCCACGCCAGGAGTCCCAGCAGCCCCAGACAGATGTCAGGCACAGCGGGCTGAGGCCTCCAGAAGTAAACTGAACCTGTTCATTTGGGTACATGTACACAGCTGAGGTGTCCCGTTATGAGAAATTAAGGCCATGATGACTTTCCACCGCCAGCTTTAATTTACTGTAATAGGACACCTCAAAGACCATATCCTGCTTATACCCCGGTTGCCACACATGTAGGCATGTTTGTGTATTCATGTATACAAAAGGAACATAAGGAGTATCTAAAAATCATAAAATTATACATTTCTAAAAGTTGTAAACAGGTTTTATGGGGATGCACCGAAATGAAAAATTCAAAAATAGTTTGTCTTCTTCCATTTCACCACGAAACTGTAACTGTGCTGGTAAATCCGTGTTTTGTTGGTGAGGAAAAGCACAATTCTGAAAGTCCAAAAAGTTAAGTGTCAATAAAAACATAATGGTTCTGCTTAAATTATTAAGTTTTTTCACAAACACACAAAGTGTGTTTTTTGGCCATTTGCAATTGAGTTACCAAATATTCGGTGCATACCTAATGGTTACAAAGTTTACAGAGCACTGATAGAGGGTACTGTAAAGTTTTTATTTACTGGATCTACTTATAGGTGTCTAGTAATATAGGATCAATAGACACTCCAGCCAGTCAGAAAAGAGGATTTCTCTTCTCCAGAGTTTTAAAAACACTTTGATTAGTGTGAGATGCTAAATGATTTCTCTGTAGTTTCTCTCTAAAGCTACTTTTGATTGTAAAGTGTTTAACTTTCAAAGTCAGGAAGTGTCTAAACTGCTTTCGAGGTCCTGTTGTGCCTACATACAAAACCACTTTAACTGATGGAATTTGAACTTTTTCTTTCCTAAATGATGATATGTGTGCATTCTATAAGTATTTATTTCATAAAGGCCATCCCAATCAGTCAGCTGGTGCAGGACACCAACTGTGGACAGAAAATGTAAACTGATACTTAACTAAATATTTATTTATTTAAATTCATTTATTTGTCTTTATTTATGGTATTTATATCAATGTTTTCTTGAAATGTTGTACTCTCACTTTTGCTTTCTATCCAAATAAATGATTAAAAAAAAATTTCTGATTTCCTTGCATCCTGTGTTGTCATTCTCCATCTAAATGCTCAACACAAAAGTCATAGGCCTTTGTCCGTCTGGCCTTGTGAGTACAGAGTTAAAAAGTACAGTTTAAATAATATGTCCAGCTGGACAGCGGAACTGGTTTCAGCTTAGTTCTCTAGTGATTTTTAGCTTTTATTTGTTCCTCAAACTCTGCATTCATTTCTGACCTAAAATAAATGTTTCAAAAATATGAATTTGTTGCCTTAATTTGCCTGCTCATATAGGCTATTTTAATTTGAGGTCCACAAACATTGGCAACATTTTTACAAACCAACATCTATTGTTGTAAAACCCCAAATAAGAAAATGTTGGGAAATAATGAAAAAACCCTCAATTTTTAATATTTAATTTGGCTTTTGCTCCACTGCAGGCAGAAAAAATTAACCCAATATACCCAAAACAGTTAGTTTTTTCTTCATTTCATTTGTTAATATACATCCATTCCAGTATTTCAGGCCTTCAACACATTCTAAAAAGGTTGGAACAGGTGCAATTTGGGGCTAGCAAACAAAGCGTACAATGATGTGATTTCCAACAGGTGATAATAAAGAAGTGATTGTAATCGTGATTTGGTACAAAAAGTCTTTGTGAAACAGAGAAAAGTACTTTGCCAACAAATGTGAATGTGTGGCAAAATAATGTTCCTCAAATAAAGATTGGAAGGGATTTGCATTTGTCTCCCTCTACATCCTTAAATCAAACGGTTCTGCATCCAGAACTGCCATCAATAACTGATTTAACCAAATGGGCAAGAGATTACTTTGGCAAACCTTTGTCAAGCACCACAATATGGAGTTACATTCACAAATGCCACATCAAACTGCCCTGTGCAAAAAGAAGCCTTATGTTAACCATGTCCAGAAGTGGCATAAGCTCTGAGACATCTGGGATGGACCATCATATTGTGGAAATGTGTATTGTGGTCAGACCAATCAGTATTCCAGATTCTAGAAAAATGCACAACAACCCCAAATTGTTACACATCTTAGGAGGAGTTTCCAGGAGGACTGGGACAAATTACATGGAAAAACTTGGTATTCTTGGTGTCAAAACATCTTCCATGTGTTCAACATTACAAAGTTGTAAATGCCTCACCATCCCATCTTTTTCTGGTAATGTGGTGCAGGCCTGAAATGGATGCATATTAACACATTAAATTAAGTTGAGACAAAACATTACATTTTTTTGGGTTCATGGCTGTCTGCAATGAAATAAATGTTAACGTAAATATGAGACTTTAATTTTCTTATTTGAGGCTTTTATCCTGTCCTCTTGTTAAAAAAATAATGATGAAAGGCATGTAGAAAAATCCATCCTGACTCTGCATGCATATTCTACTTTGTACTGCAGATTTAATTCAGTGGTGCTGGTGCTGTGTTGCAATATATTTTAGTGTAACCTGATTTTAATACTATTAGTCACATAAATAGGTATTCATTTAGCAGGCTATAATTTAAGTACTAATCATTAGCGGCAGATTATTATTTTTTGAAGTTTTGGGAGGGGATGCTTGGTTTGGGTGATGATGAATTAATTACATGTTTTTACTCCACAAACAAACACACAAGTTTTGTACAACAATCAAGATTGTTCTGCATAATCTGCTAAATGTTTACTTAAACTGGAGTACAATTTTGCAGTAAAAGTTGAGGTTATTTCACTCTTTTAACACAAGATGTCAGCAAATGATTCATAATCTGACAATAACCTCGCATGCAGTTCATGTGTAAAATATTAATTGAAAGTATTTTAATTAGCAGTTGAAAAGTGTCAAATTGCAAAACATAATTACAATTGAAAATAAAATAATTAAAAGTGAAAATGAGTATGAATTTCTTCAAAGTTGTTTCAGTAACAGAATCAAAATGTACAGCATTTCCAGCACATCAGATTAAATGATTAATTTGACCATCATTAAATTATTTTCATATATGAACATTCAAAAGTAAGTAAGTAATAATAATAATAGTAATAATGATGATGATGATGATGATGATTATTATTATTATTATTATTATTATTATTATTATTATTATTATTATTATTATTATTATTATTATTATTAAAAATTTTCTGGCACCTGGACAAATATTTTCTCATCCATTTGAATTTTCCCGCCCACTTGGAGAAGTTGGATATCACTCCAGAGAAGTTGAGGTCTGCTCCACCAGGCACAAATCACAAAATATTACCAAGGTGAGTGTTATAACCATTTTCATAAGCTTAATGTGTGTTTTGGTTTAGTTGTGTGTTTACGTTTGCCCGTTTTTCGGCTTTACTGTGTGTAAACAGAAACGAATTAGCCAGCTAGCCTAGCTAACTATCATTTTTAACGGTCACATACTGTGTTACAATCGCCAAGAATACTGTTAACTCTTTTAAAAGAGTCATTTATTAACGTCAGCTCTTAATTATTCGGGGATATAGAGCTAAAGTTAGCTTTTCACTAGCTTATCGTTTTAATGCCTCCGTTCCACCTTAAATCATTCAGCAGCCTTAGGTGGCAGAATGTAATAACTGCACCATTTAAAGCGGAACTGGAAATTTAGCTAGGTACTGAGGCGTCACGCTACTCTATCGATTTTGTATGTTTGCTATGAAGAAAATGGCCATAATATATCTAAATTTCATCAGACTTCCTCACTAACATCGTCTCTGATTAAACGGGGGACAGAGAGAGAAGTTAAAGAGCTAGTGGGAGGTAAACGGAGGGAGAGAGATTTGCTCTTTTATAATCATTTGTATAGTTTACTAGCCTGGTGCCATTTTGGGCCCTGTGTTCACTTGTCCTTAGACATGTTTATAGGTTACTCCACACCCAACATGTTTTACACGTTTTTTTTACTCATAACATAATGCATTAGGCTTGCAAATTGTGTAGATTTGAGAGACTACCAGAAGAGAGTTGTTAAAACATTATAGACGGTATCATTGCCATTCACCTTCTTCACAAATCCCAGAATGCAACGCGCAACCGGCAACATGCAGTTCACCATTTTCTCTTGTTTATGTCTGTGCCAGCTATGCTACATACACTGTTTACAACTTTATTTGGTAAGTAAATACTTATGTGATATCTACTAGCTTTTGTAACTATATGCAGATAATATTTCTTTGGATATTAAACATCATATCTTGTGTCAACTTGTATTTTCAATTTATGCAATGGGTTTTTAGTGTAAACACGTTGTTGCAAGCTATCATGTTGCATGCTATCAATTCAATGTAGGCCAGTGTGGCAAGCAGCGTGATAGTGTAGCTTAGTATTGTATCACGATATAAGCACTTCATATCGGTCGATATCGATAATTATTGAATTTTTTTACCTATTTAAAATAAGGACTATGAGAAAATATGCTACATTTAAACATTTTATTTCAAATTTAACCTTCCTCAGAAATGGCAACACAACCATGAAAAACACTCAAATAAAAAAAATATCCTTGCCCTTATAAATAAATTTAAAGTTAATCGCCTACTAATAACAATTATAATAAAATTTATTATTATTACAATGATCAGCATTATTATTATTACAATGATAATCAGCATTATTATTATTAGTAGTAGTAATAGTTTTTGTTGTTATTATTAGTACTATAGCATCTCAAATAAACATTGGATAATAAATAGGAACCAACATGGATAATTATCATCAAAATGACAATGCTACTCACTAACAGCAGAGTACAAACGATGGCCAAAACACTACAGCCGTGTCCAGTCATTTAGTGATGTCGCCTTCACTATATTGGCCACACTGTCTGTAGTGATGCCTCAATTAGAGCCTGCAAGGTGGTAAAACAAGTTGCCGGTCTTGGTGGGGACAACAGTCCTGCACAATTTGCACACAACGTTGGTCTGAGTACGGTCCGACTGAAAAAATCCGAAAAACTGCCATACTGGTGAGCTGGTCTTTCCTTTTTTATTCACAATTTCTTCGCTCACTGCCGCGCTGCTCCTTGCACTTATATTCCACTCACCATGTGTCTCACATGATGCCGGTTCAAGTTACACAAACAAGTGGGCGTGCATTAGATAACGAGGTGGCACAACCAAGCTTGATAGTTAACCGTGATTGGCTATTAGCATGTCACTCCATACGTTGCTAGGCACCAGAGGACCGACCAACCAATCTTGCTTCACAAGCGGGTGCATTTAAAGCGGAATCTTTGCTCTGGTTTATTCCAATGAAAAAAAAATATATAGAACGTTCTATCGAGCGCTTTTTCTGTTGATATTGATTACGTGTCTATTGCGATACATATCGTTATCGTTTTATCGCCCAGCACTAGTATTGATAGCATGGTGAACCGAATGTTGCCGATTGCGCGGTGCATTCTGGGATTTGTGAAGAGGGTGAAAGATTGGCAATTTATGCCATGTCCTCACTGCGACTGTTTTTATTCCTTTAAAAATTATTACATTTAAGGTGTATTACAGCAAGTGAGACTGTTAAAAAGGATGTCTGCATTGGTCAGTTTACTTGTAGCTGTAAGTAATGCATGTTTTGAATACTAAAAGATTGATCATACAATTGGTGCAAGAATAAAATAATGTTTGGTAAAAATGTTAGATGTATTGGGGGATTTTTGATAAATCACAATCTGAATTTCATTCCTTCCTGTAATGTTAACATTTTCTTTGCATACTTACTTAAACTAATACACTTCAACCTGTTTGCTGTACTTCAATTTTGAGAGTTTGTGATTGGATGTGTCTATATAAAAATATCTTTTGGTGATAATGTTTATATTTTGGTGCAATAATGTGCAGATAATTTCTTGGTTTCTTACCATTCGTTTAAAAACAATAAATGTATTATTATTAAATTGGCTTGAAAAAGCCAATTTACTGTTATTCGTAATCTTCTTCTTCTTCTTCTTATTATTATTATTCTATTCGCAAAATTTGAACAACTACTCCTCCTAGGGCTTTTAACGTGGAACCACGAAACTCAGCAGGAACGTTGAGACTTTCTACTGCCGACACTAACACTATAATTTCTTCTGTAAGGATATGCAGGAGGTGGAGTCAAACCTTACAAAGGAAGTGATGAAGATTGCATTCATTGGCAGGTTTGCTACCATTGAAGGAACCAAACACCTGGAGGGAATGGATGTTGCCAGATCCTGTAAAATATTGAATTTCTGATCACTTATAATTTCATTCACAATAAGTGCTTTTGAACTTAGAGATTTTATATTGAATAACCCAAACTTTAGATCTGAGATAATATAATAATTTGGATACAATAATGGAATATTACTTAAGTTACTAAGACCAACTGTTGAAGATTTTCTATGATTCGTTTTAATTCCGGTCACAGACACAGTGTCGAAATAGTTGAACCTAGGTGACGCCTCAAGGCAGCTCGCAGATGGTTGGTTATGCCAGTTTATCTGTGGCCCAATCTTGGCTCTGGTAAGTCACTTATTATTTACACTACTCTAAAAGACTATAGGCTATGCTGTGTGAAAGCAGAGCGACACCCTCCCGCGTGGGGTGGACACCATCCCTTCCTAAATGACCAGGCTTACCCTCAAATGTTCGTCAGTTGTCTATGTAGCCCACTTGGTTTTCCAAACACCACTTGGACATCCAGCAGTTCAGCACTATGAGCCTGCTGTAAGTCTCATCGCCTCACCACATTGGAATGGGGCCAGGGCATATAACAGCACAGGGGCAGCACAGAGACCAAAAGTAACCCTGAAGGAGCGGCTGAGTTCCCAAGCAGAGACTGGAGTATCTGTCCATATGGCCACAAAAAGGCATACACTCCACAGAGCTGGGCTTTATGGAAGTGTGGCCAGAAAAAAAGCCTTTACTGACAGACAAAAAAATGATCAAGGCTCATTTTGAGTTTGCCAAAAGACATGTGGGAAGGTGCTCTGGTCAGATGAGACCAAAATGAAATATTTTGTCCACCAAGGAAAACACAATGTCTGGTGCAAAACCAATACATCTCATCACCCCAAGAACACCATCCTCACAGTGAAACGTGGTGGTGGCAGCATCAGGCTCTGGGGAAGTGGTTTAAGGGGAAATGTGTAAATGTATTGGAATGGCCTAGTCAAAGCCCAGACCTTAATGCAACTGAGAATCTCTGGTCAGACTTGAACATTGCTGTTCACCGGCAGAAACCATCTAACTTGAAGGAGCTGGAGCAGTTTTGCTGGAGGAATCTGGCAAATATCCCAGTGGCAAGATGTGGCAAGCTCACAGAGACTTATGCAAAAGTGACTTGCAGCTGTAATTGATGCAAAAGGTGACTCTTCTAACTACTGACATTTGGGGTGTGAATACTTACACACACTGAAGTTGTTTGTTATTTTGTCCTATTTGTTGTTTGCTTCAAAATAAAAATAAAATCAGATGTTCAAAGTTGTAGACATGTTCTGTAAATGAAATGATGTAAACCCTCAAATAATCCATTTTAGTTTGGGTTGTGAGGTAGCAAAATACGAACAATGCAAAGGAGGCGTTGAATACTTTTGCAAGGCACTATCTCTCTCTCTCAGATGCTGACCACACTCAACATTCCATAATTTGATGTAGTGAACAGTGTTGAAGGCTTTGCTATAGTCAATGAAGCTCTAGTCCGTTTACTACTGTGTGAAGGTTAGCACAGTAAGTACTTGTGCAAAGAAATTATCAACATGGAGATCATTGGCACTGTTGGGTAAGATTAAAATTAATATTAAAATTAATATTAGTTTTGTACATACAACCTGTTATACACAAATTTTATCAACACCATTTTTGAACAATTTAGCTGAAATTGAGTGCAAAGTGTAAATATGACAACCTGAGGGACTATCTGTACCAGTTGCTTAGGTGGAGGACAATGTCAGTTGTAATTTGAGTCCTCTTATGGCCTCATGTATGCAAGCAGTGGAAGACTGGGGAAAGGGCTGGGATTCATACAAGTCTAAGAGTTAATACTATCCCACTAATCCTCACCAGCACTATCGTCCATATCACCCCACAAATGCCAGCTCCCTGGACAACGTCCAACTCCAGTGTCAATCTCTTTTTCTCTTGATTGTTTGATGCTTTGCTGTTAATAATAATAAAAAAGCTGGGATGATGTTGTTTGCAGATGTTTGCACTTCACAAATAAACAGCAAGTTGACCAAGGCAGCTCTTGCAGTGCAGGTAAATTTTGATGAACTGGCAAAGGTGGTGTCCTATAAAAGTGAAACATTAAAAGTCACTGAGCTCTTCAGCACAAACCTTCTCTTATGCCCATGTCTGTCTGCACATTCAAAAATTAAAGTTCCTAAATGGTTCTTGGCTTGGCTGTACAGTTAAGATAATTAGATAAATCAGCTGTTCAACAAAACATTCCTACAGTCCTGTTACATTGTACACAGGTCCTTATACTTTAAAAGTATATGATCTTATTTATAAAAAATGGTTATTTAAAGAATCATCCATTGGAAAGTTCTTTCAGGAACCAAAAGTGGCTTTTATGTTTGACATTGTATAACATTTGCATGCCATCTTGCTATATTTTGCTCCAGTTAGCTATACACCAACTTTTTTCAGTTTAATTTAGACATTGTGTTAAGTTCAGTGGTATCTGAATCCAACTTTTCATCCCTATAACTAAAATCACACAAACAGATCTGTCAAAAAGTAAATAAACAGTGAAAAAATATAAAATTTTCAGTGTCCATAATGTCATATCATGTTACACGCCGTTATCGCTTCGCGATGGTAGGCTGCACAGACGAGTCACTTCTCTCCAATGCCATCTGTCTCTGGTTGCTTGTAGCAGGCTAGCACCTGATAATCCAGTCCATGTCTTGATGTTATCTGTCCAGGTTCTTCTTGGTCTTCCACGTCTTCAGACTCCCTCCACAAGTCCAGTCATAACACTTCCTTCAATGCTCTCATGTGCTGCCTCATCGCATGACCAAAGTAACGTAACTTGTGGGATTTAACGTGCATCAGTAACTCCTTTTGAGTTCTAGCATCTCATAGACTTACTCAGTGGTCATCATCTTCATCCATGAGATCTTCAGCAACTTCCTGATGCACTTGTTCTCAAAAGCCTGAATACGTCTTTCTTCCTCTTTCTTCAGTGTCCAGGCTTCACATCCATATGTAGCTACTGGCCAGACCAAGGCTTTCATCAGTCTTAGTTTGGTGTTGGTGCTAATTGACTTGCTTTTCCACATCTTTGTCAATTTGACCATCACCAACATGCCCATGGCCATTCTTGTCTTCACTTCACTGGCACAGTCTGCAGCTTTTGTTACTCTGCATCCCAAATATGTGAAAGAGTCTACTTGCTCCAGAAGTCTTCCTTCGACTGTGATGTTCAGTATATCTTCAGTGTTCGTCGTCACATTTGTTTTAGCTGCATTGATCTGCATGTTATATTCCTTTGCAGCCTTCTCAGTGCGACTCACCAGCTCTTCTAGTTGTTCTTTTGTTGTGGCCAATAAGACGATGTCATCTGCATATCTGAGATTGTTAATAGTGTCCATAAGACCTCTTAAATTTCTGAATGAAATATTTCATTAAAGCTTGTCATATTTACGATTACAGAAATGTGATATTGCATATATGAAGCCAAAATACCATATGGGTGAAGTACACAGCTTGATATGAACCAGATTTTGAAATCTATGCACATGCAAAGCCAGTTGTATAGTTCAGTGTTACTTTTTTAAAGCTTGTTTTGTTTTTGAGAGCCTCCTAAATCTGCCTGTTGACTGAACTAGCTTTTTTTTTTAAACTGATGGGCACTCCTTGAGAGAGACAAATGTCTATGATGTTATTTATGTCTCTCACTATCTGCAGAGTTTAGCTAATACATACATACACATTACACTTCTATAGCGCCTATAGCTAATGTTACTGTTATACGATAATCAGACTTTTTTGATGAAATTACTTTTGCACATACACACTCTTACAGTACACAGAATGCAGAAGTAGACAATAGAGAAAGAGAATAGAATAATGATAACAGAATAAAATAAAATAATAATATTAGCGTGCTGCAGTAGAGCGTTGGGTAACAATACTACAAAGGACTTAAAATATAAATAACAAATAAAATGGGAGGTTAAACATGTAACTACATAATCTGGGGGTGTCAAAAGTCAGACTAGGTGTATGTGCTGTATATATCACCTTCTCTTTAATGTTACCTCATGTAAACTCTAAAGTGAATTTGTTTCCATCACCTTATAAGATCTCAGTAGACATATATTGACTGTAATCTCACACTTATATCAATAGTGTATGTAGGTGTTGTAACTCTGTAACTACTCATTGATCCACTCAGTTTTTTTTTTACATACAACCCTGGTTATCTGTTGCCCTGGTTATCCTACTGTTCAGTTATCAACTTTTTTAGGAGAAATTTTGTCTGTTATTGTTCATCCATTGTTTTTTTGGTCAGCGTGCTCACATGACTCGCTGCTTATTTAGCAAAAACAAAGTATCCTTTGCTTCTCATGGTTTCTCTGGCTTTGTTTGAAAACACTCAAAACAAACTAAAACACATTATGCTAAAGTGACGGCACGAAGTGCTACCGCCTGAGAACTGGTGCGAAAACAAATAGCGGCTGATAACCAAACAAAGGCTGGGACTGGACCACACCGGCACGCTCTAAAACAGAGCGTAAACCTGTAAGAGTGATGTTAAATGTTCATTTATGTATTTCATTATTCTTTTGTATTTATTTCTCATTGTTGCCTATATGTAAAACTATAGTTATTCTGTATAAAATGTATTTGTTGTTAATATTTTGGAGTGTCTGGAACAGATTGATTGGAATTACATTGTCTTATGGGGCATATTGCTTCAGTTATCGTTTGTTTCGGTTATCGTCAGGCACTTTAAAATGCATTAATGAATTTTGAATAAACTATTATTTTGTGTTCTTTTAGTAGTTATATGTCAGAAACCATTGATGTGGTATCACAGAGACCGCCCCCAGCTCTGATATGATTGGTTTACAACTTACAACATCAGATATAATTGGCCGTGTAGTTACCAAAGACTGTATATTGACGATTTTCTTGTG
>BRDA01081751.1:0-11531 GCA_036984385.1 Crenuchus spilurus | reverse complement strand
AATAATTGTAAAATAATGTGTGTCATTCACTTATTTACAGTAATGTTACAAACAAAAATACAATTACATATTACATTACATGGACAGTTTCCACTGAAAATTACACACACTTACACACAAGAACAGAAACCACTTATAAAATAATAATGTTTATAGCTGTAATTGCATGTCCATGTATGTAGCATGTAATGTAGTTTTATTTGTAATATTACAACAACAACATACATTTTATTTTATATTTTATCTTCACTTCATGACATGGTGCTTTTCAGAACACAAAAAAGCAAAACCAGAGGGGGTGGATGGAAACTCAGCAATCATTTACATAAGAATAGTTGGTAGCTAATGGCCCAGGAGAGGGAGGGGGGAACAAGAATCTAAAAAAACCTGGGTCTACCACTAGAGGGAGAGGGAACAAAAAAAAAAAAAAAACCTGGGGAATGCTAGTGCTAGTTGGTTTACTACTGTGTGAAGTTTAGCACAGTAAGTACTTGTGCAAAGAAATTATTAACATGGAGATCATTGGCACTGTTGGGCAAGATTGAAATTAATATTAGTTTTGTACATACAACCTATTATACACTAATTTTATCAACACCATTTTTGAACAATTTAGCTGAAATTGAGTGCAAAGTGTAAATATGACAACCTGAGGGACTATCTGTACCAGTTGCTTAGGTGGAGGACAATGTCAGTTGTAATTTGAGTCCTCTTATGGCCTCATGTATGCAAGGAGTGGAAGACTGGGGAAAGAGCTGGGATTCATACAAGTCTAAGAGTTAATACTATCCCACTAATCCTCACCAGCACTATCGTCCATACCACCCCACAAATGCCAGCTCCCTGGACAACAAAACTGGACAAAGTCCAACTCCAGTGTCAATCTCTTTTTCTCTTGATTGACTTGACTTTATTGATCCCTTATGCGGTTCCTTCAAACTAGTGTGACATATTAATAAACCAGAGGAAAGACTGCAGATATTTCCCTTAAGTGGTCTTATCAGCTATAATGTAAGAAGAACATACCTCCCTTATTGCTTTTCTTTGCGTTTAAAATATCCCCTTTTCTCTACTCTAAATTTATATGTTCAGATCCCATCTAATACTAGTAAGTCTACCCCAATGCTCTTCACACTCAGTTGTTCACTGCCATTTAACTCCTTGTGTACACCACTGTCATAGCCATAAAAACACTTATAGTAACAGATATTTTGAGCATATAACTGGTGTTAAAACCATGAGGAGTTAAAAGGTAGTAGAGAAAATGGGATATTTTAAATGCAATGAAAAGGAATAAGGGGAGGTATGTTCTTCTTGCATTATATTTACTACTACTAATAAAATAATAATGCTAACAATAATATCTGTGATTGGATGCTCTAGATTTTATGCTGGTGTCAGGTTGTATAGGGCGCTTTATGTCAGACATGGGGATGGAGCTTTTTGGGGACCTGGCAACCCTGCTCCGGCTTAACGCAGATCTGCTCCCCATCATCTATGTAAGTCCACCCTGTAGTAAGTAATTCTGCAAAGTGTGAAAAACGCAAATGATTTCTTTTTAACAAACAATTAAACACAAATTTAGTAAAACGATAAAGTCCAAAAGTTCTCATCCTTCACCAAAAATGACTATCCAGAAATGACGTGCTTATACGCATGCGTGGTACAAATCACGCAGGGTTAACGGATCGGGTAGTGACACTGGGGTCTGTTTTCGGCTGAAGTCATGTAATATCTTGTCCCTCTAGCCAATGAGCGTTGAGCAAATTAATAAATTAAAAGTGTTTAGCATAATTTTGGTGTTGTTTATAATGTCATATGTCAATAAATGTTTACCTTTATACTGTTTAAAAGTGGCCTCTGTTTTACAGAATGTGGTGGGTTGCCAGTTGGGCTTATTTTGAGCTTGTTTTCTTGGAGCTGGATTCTTGTTTATATCGCGAGATCTGGCAACACTGGCTGTCAGACAGCATCTACTCTGCTGGACCGACTGCCTATCACATCGTTTTTATTCCTATTTTACAACTTTAAATTAATAACACAAACCGATTTAGCTGCTAATACAGTCGAGATGGACATAAAGTCTTTTAAATGTTAAAATCAACCAAAAGCATACAGGAATTTTTAGTTTACTATTATTAACTCTGCCCTAAACTCTATGTAGAGTTAGATCTTAAATTCAGTGTCGGCATTTTCGGTATTTATCAGGTCGTATATTTACGTGTTTTGCGTAAAAGAGAAAATATATATTTTTACGCGGAGCAGAGGCTGAATACACCTGTCTGTGAGTGAAGACGTGTGTATTTACAGACTATTAAAGTGGGTTTATTATTGAATGTGGTTCTGGCGAATCTGAAACGCGAAACCTCAGATGAATTTTTCTGGTTTGTTTTCAGGCGGGTTGGTCAGAATCTCCGGTCGTTTTGTTTTGTAGCTGCAGAATTATTTATGTTTTACACGTCTGTGTGTATATGAAGCTGAGAGTGACTCAAATTATCGTAAGACAGATTTATTACATCATGAACTGATAGAAGCTCACTGTGCTAGAGACACTACTACGTCTTACTTGTATAACTAACTAAACGTTTGTCTCCTACAAAACATGGACCGGCCATCACGGTTTGTTTGTTTTATTTCTACGTCCTCTGGTTTTGCTTCTCGGGTCACGCAGGACAGTAACTCACTACGTTATCATTAGCTTAGCTTAGCTTAGCATAGCTGCTGAAAAGACAACAATCAGCTTAGTGATTTGTGTCAATTGTGCTTTAGTCAAATATATTTTGTATATAATGTTAGATATGAATGTTTGCTTGTTTAGACGTTAGTTGTGATTTGTAAACTCGTGTTCTGATCTTTTTGGCAGAAACAGGAAAACTATTAATTATTCAGATTTCTTGGATGATGATGGTAAGACTCGGTGTACTTTCAGTTGTTTATAGGGTGATTGTAGTATTTAATTTAGCCAATTAACAATACATTTTAAGCAATAATTTAACATACTACTGCTAATTGTGCTTTTTATATGTACAACAGATGAAGATTTTGCAGTGAAAGCTCCTCCAAATAAAAAAGCTCGATCATCTGTTAAGGAACCTCATCAAAACGGGGAAATGTCAAGTAACCCTGCTAAAGAAGTAATCGATTTAACACACAAAAGCCACAAAGAAAGGTATTAAAATTGTTTGACTTCCGGTGTGAAGAGAAATACATTTCTTGCCTGAAAATCATGACATGAATAATAGTTTGTAAAAACAAGGAATTTTTTTTCCCCAGAGTTTCTTTGGATGAAAAATTATATAAAAGAGATTTGGAAGTGGCGCTGAATCTCTCCCTACAGAGTACAGAAAACATAGAGGAGCCTCTCTCCACTTCCCTAGGTGTGAATACTTACGCATTCATAAATGATGGAGAAATGTTTTGCTAGTCCAAAATGATTTCTTGCATGTTTTTTTTTTTTACTTATCTTACTAGAAACTTATTTCTTTTCTGCCATTAAGAAGATGAAAAGTGTCATCCTCCTGTGCTGACACACTGCAGTATGGATGCCAGTTATTTAGGTAATTTGTGATATGACATAATTGTTTTCATTTAAAGTTGAATTGAATTATTTCTAACTATTTTGTTCAAGGAAACACCTGTTAAAAGTTCATTGTTTCTTGCCTTGAAGACAATACATCTTCAATCCACCCAGCTCAAGATTTACCACCTGTGCTATCAAACTGTAGTGTGGATGTCAGCTGCTTAGGTAAAACAGAACTTTTCATGTAGTAATTATATTTATGATATGGCAAACAGTTACATTTTGGCATCTTTCATTCATTACTAACCTAAATATATTAGCTTAACATTCATATTAAAATTACCTCCTGGTTCAGCCAAATTAGTCATGCGTAATTATGCCATGTGTATTTACATGATTGTGTTATTTATTAAATAAAATTGCAAATCTTTGCCAGGTGGTCAGTATTTTACATGGCTATGAATTTGGTGTTTTGAGCAAAAATGAGGTGATTCTGATATAGATCTAGCATGGTGAAACCAACCATAAGTCTGTAAAATGACCCTTGTTCTTACATTATTTTAGGTTTGGACCACATCACTATTGAGCAGACACCCTTGCCTGCTATCTCCAAACAGAGGAAGGCCTCAAAACCCACAGAGCATCACAGGCGAGTTCTACAGGACGACAGTGCAGGGGATGAAGACTACAAACCTCAAAACACACCCACACCCGGTACTCACAGCACAGCCTGGATTTTCTCACCATGGCATATGAAGTGGATTCAGTTTTACTGTACAGTAGCAGATCTTGATGCTGTTTTTTCTTGCACTCAGAGAGTGATGAAGAGTTCAAAGATAGTGATGAGAGTGACGATGATGAATACACAATGAAGAGAAAAAGAGAAAAGAAGAAAACAAGCAGGAACGAGAAGAAGACAGCTAAGAAGGAGAGGAACCAATCAAACCTACCCAAAACAAAAGCACAGACTGCAGGTTGTACACTTGCACATTTTTGATTATCACTCTTAAGCTTCACTTAAGTGTTGCAATAAATCTTTTACTTTACAAATATTATAAACAGCAAATATATATATATATTACATTTGATGCATGCTACAAGACTTGTGCTATGAGTGATGGTGCTTTACTATTTTGGAAAATTCCTTTAGAGATTATTCCTGACAGTTGAATTGATAGTTTTATTAAAGTTTAACTAAATCAGTAACTGAAGCATATACATTTCTCTTGTTAATTTGTTCATGCACTTCTGTCTTCTTAACAGCAAGCAAGACAGTACCCTGTAGGAGTCCAGGTGTTGGTCAATCTGCACCTGCGCTAAAGAGGACTCCCATCACTCCTCCTACACCTAAGCTTGCACTCTGCTCCAGCCCTGCAGGTGGCAGAGGACCAAAATGGAATCCACCTGGTACTATTGTGTCTCTATACCGACCAGCCACTTGATTGAAACCACATCCTTGTATCTATGCTCTTTGTCCATTTTTTCTATATTTCTGGGTAAATGTGAGCTAGAACTTCATCAGACTGTCATATAAGTCCTAAAAGTACATAAAGAGAACCCAGTTAAATAGATGAGAAAATATTATACTTGGTTATTTATTTATTGAGGAAAGTTATTCAACTTTACCTGTGTATAAATGGCAAAAAGTATGCGAACCTCTAGGATTAGCAGATAATTTGAAAGCAGCATTTGTGTCAGGTGTTGTCAATTAATGGAATGATTAATCAGGTATGAGTGGGCACCCTGTTTTATTTAAAGGACAGGGATCTATCAAAGTCTGCTCTTCACAACACATGTTTGTGTTTGACCTCAGAAAAAGTTGTTGATGCTCATCAGACTGGAAAAGGTTACAAAACCATCTCTAAAGAGTTTGGACTCCACCAATCCACAGTCAGACAGATTGTGTACAAATGGAGGAAATTGTTAGTCCATTGTTACCTCCTCAGGAGTGTCAACCAACAAAAATTACTCCAAGAGCAAGGCGTGTAATAGACAGCGAGGTCACAAAGGAGCCCAGAGTAACTTCTAAACACCTGAAGGCCTCTCTCACATTGACTAATGTTAATGTTCATGAGTCCACCATCAGGAGAACACAACCACAATGGTGTGCATGGCAGGGTTGTAAGGAGAAAGTCACTGCTCTCCAAAAAGAACATTGCTGCTCGTCTGCAGTTTGCTAAAGATCACGTGGACAAGTCAGAAGACTATTGGAAGAATGTTTTGTGGATGGATGAGACCAAAACAGAACTTTTTGGTTTAAATGAAAAGTGTTATGTTTGGAGAAATGAAAACACTGCATTCAGCATAAGAACCTTATCTCATCTGTGAAACATGGTGGTGGTAGTGTTATGGTTTGGGCCTTTGTTACTGCAATATGGGCCAGGACAGCTTGTCATTGTTGATGGAACAATGAACTCCAAATAATGCCAGCCAGTTTTAAAGGAAACATCTGTCTGTGAGCTGAAACTGAAGAGAATGCTGGTCGTGCAGCATGATATGTTTTACGAAAGAATGGTTAAAGAAGAATAAAGTTTATTTTTTGCCAGGCCAAAGTAAAGGTCTTGACCGTAATCTAATCTAGTCTTAATGTTGTTGAAGGACCTGAAACCTTCATTTTGTGAGAGGAAACCCAACAACATATGAGTTGAAGCTGTTTTGTATGGAGATGTGAGCTAAAATACCTTCAAGCCGATGTGCAGGGCTGATCCACAATTAAAGGAAATGTTTAGTTGCAGTTCTTGCTGCACAAAGGGGTCACACTGAATACTGAAAGCAAAGGTTCACACTTTTGCTACTCACAAATATGTAATATTGGTACATTTTCCTCAATTAATAAATGAACTTGTCTAATATTTTTGTCTCATTTGTTTGTTTTGGTCCTCTTCGTGTACTTTTAGGACTTGTGTGACAATCTGATGAAATTTTAGGTCAAATTTCTGCAGAAATACAGAAAGCTCTAAAGGGTTTACAAACTTTCAAGTGGTACTGTATATTACGTGGTACTGAAAAAATGGACATTGAGTGAAGTTACAAGGAAGTGATTTTAATGAAGTGGCTGATAAGTTTCAACTGTGACAATCATAAACTCATAGAGTTCTTATTTAAGAATTAAATTTGGTCTTTCAGTTCTGAAACACACTGATCATGACTATGACTATAAATGAAAAGACATGAGTAGAGACATTGTAATAGTTTATGTTGATGATCTTTTTCGTCGTCTGTCATCAGGTCTGGTAGGAAGTAGCCCTACTTCTTGTCAGAGTGCCCCAGTGAGGTCTCCTGGAGTAGGTCTGCGTTTAGGACTGTCCCGTTTGGCTCGAGTCAAACCACTGCACCCACACTGATCAGGCTTTGTATAAAGTATTTGCTAAGTCTTGTATATTATGACTGATTTTCATCAATATTTTTGAACCAGTATCATTATAGAATTTATTAATATAAATGTTGTCTAGCTGATAACTGTGGCGCTTTGCTGTCTTTTTAGATTTTTTTTATGTTTTTATGTGGTGAAGTCAGCTAACTTTGTGTGTGTATATATGCCCTGTGGTATGCAATAAAATTTAAATTAAAACTTTTTTAGCATTCCACAGTGTCATTTGTTGTTACTCTTAAATATTTGCTATTTTATTTGCTATTCTGGTTATAAATTGTCTACCAGTATGTTCTCAGAGTACAAAGTCCTACAATTCTCACTGATGTTATATCTTTAAGCGCTTGTTTGGAAAAGAAATGACTGTTGTGTGAATTTGAAAATGAAGGGAAATTAATGGTTGTGCCTCTTTTTTTTTGGCTTGGATACTGCAACATCGCAAATGGTAGCACTTTAACAGCCACAGAGATTTTAATGATCATTTCTGAAGTGATGCAGGGCTGTTGCCTGGAATTTGTTACCCCATATGTTTTTCAATTATATATGAATTTGCTGTCAGACCATCACTGACCCACTGCTAAACCAGCCATGCTGGATGACACTTCAGGCAACAAAGCATTCACCACAGCCTCTCCAGGTTCTTAAACATCTGTCACATCTCCAAGTACCCATCGCTGCAGAAGCAAAAGTCCAGTGGGTGTGGCAGCCACGCCCACTGGACTTTTGCTTCTGCAGCCACGACCATCTCGAGGATCTGGCAACCCGACCTTTGCTCTGCTTCGTAGCTAAGTGCCTGGTTTTTATTTACTTTTCCTGCTGTTTTATATTGTATATATACTATCTTTGTTTGGTATATTGTACTAGTTACATATACTAATCGTTTTAGATTGATTACAGACTCTTTTACAGGTCTGTCAGTCACTCGAAGTGGAGTAGCTGTTGGCTACCTCAGCACAGCTCGTTTGGTGTAAGTTAATCAGCACAAGCAGTAAGTACACGTTTCATTATGGCTGGAGCTCTGCTTTTTGTTTGTTCAGAGTGTGGCATGTATAGTTTAAACCCCATGTCCACCGTTAGTGCTAATGGTAATGCTAGTGACTGTGTTTGTGCTATCAGCTAGTTAGCTCTCTGGAGGAACAGGTGGATCAGTTGGAGGCGCGCATCCGGGGTTTATTAAGGGATAGAGAGCAAGGATTAGTACCCCCGGCTGCCTTAGGCCAACCATACACCTAACGACTTTTAACAGACTAAAGTCTGACACCAGCTCACATCAGACTTTTTAGTCACAGTCTAGTCACACTCTAAGATTTTGGATGTGGCTCTTGCAGGGTCACAA
Source organism: Crenuchus spilurus (assembly GCA_036984385.1). NCBI lineage: Eukaryota > Metazoa > Chordata > Actinopteri > Characiformes > Crenuchidae > Crenuchus > Crenuchus spilurus. Next base: position 3,305 of record BRDA01081751.1, on the reverse strand, counting down.
ATTTAAAGACTGCAGCTAGTACAAACAGGTTAGAGTCCAAACTACTCTTCAGTTCAGACACTGTTAGAACTAAACCATCACTAATACCTAGAAAGAAGGAAAGATACACAATTATACACAAGGGCGTAACTTTGGGTCCAACATTGGGGGGGGGGGGGGTTGAGCTGTCTGCATATTTATTTATTTATTAAATCATTTACTTTTCTAAAAGGATTCAGGAGATTTTGGGTTAACCGTATTAGAAATACATTGTAATGCTTTTACTATGTATTTATTTAACTTTCTTTGTATTTACTCTGCACCTTAAACAATTAAGAAATGCGAAGCTAACTAACGGAGCTAGCTAAAATACCTGAACGGGTATTCATAGTGTGTCTGATACACAGCGGCATAGTTATTCAATCGTCAGCCAACAATACATTTACATTTACCTCATTTTGATTTTTCTGCTTTTTACAAGGCGGTGTTGTCGACCAACAATGGAAAAAATGTTTTTTGACCACTTTTTGGTGCTCTTTTCGTTTTTTCTTACGACACCCACTCCAGTAAGGGTTGCCAGGTCCAGCAAAAATATCCAGTCCAAAGTCAGTCTAAAACCCGCCCTTCAGAAGCTTCAACTAGCCCAAAATGTCTGTCACACGTTTGAAGCAAATGGCAAAACAACTATGAGTACGCCTTAGAATTTTGTTTATAAGGGATTTATTATCAAATTATTTATTAAGTTTTATATCCCAGTCAAGAAGATTTAATAGTAACATAATTAGCAAAAAAAAGAATCTGTCTCTCTCTCTCCTTTTCAGACTTCCTTATGTCGTTATGTTCTCCTCGTTCGTATTGTTGCATTCAGTCTTCCAACACCTACTTTTCTTGTTGTTTTTTGGCGGCCGCGGTAGTTTTTAAAAGTAGCCCAAAAAAACGCAGCCTGACACGCTTGAATTTTCACCCGCGACTGGATTTTCCAAAAAAGCCCAATTAGGCGTTAAAACCACGTTCCTGGCAACCCTGCAAACGGCGAGCCCGGCTGCTTGGTGGAGCCAAGCCGGTTCAGTGATACCAAGTTTTTGTGGAGAAAGGGGGGGTTACATTACCAAATGATTAAACACGCTAGTATTTTACCCAAAATTTATCATGAATAAAGAAAATTAACAAGTTATTCATGAAAGATGTTTTTGTGAATTGAAATTGTGACTTTATATTGTGACTATATTGTGACTGTCATAACCCCCCTATCCCCCCCGCAAATTACACGCATAATTATACACAATATAAGAGCTTTACAATAAGTGTTTTAAATTAGTGCTCGCTTAAGTGTACGACAAAAAGATGCTCTTCAGTCTGCATTTGAAGACTGCAAGTGACTGCTGTTCGAACAGCCAGTGTTACTTTGTTCCACCACCTGGGTGCTCGGACAGAGAAAACATTGCTAGGTACTAGGGCAGAGTAATGTTGAGGCTCGTAACTCTGCACCCCAGAACCTCAATGACCTGAGGATGGCTCTTCAAGAAGAGTGAAGAGTGGGAGAAAATTGTCCTAATGTGGAAAGTCTGTGGAAATGTAAAACCACCACAACCCTAAACCTCCACCTCATTTGATTAACTTTAATTATTTCTTTACTTTTAATTTATTTATGTAATTGATGTTTTAACCATATGCCTACAATAATTGTGTATTTAATTATTCTTTGTTTTAATGCACATGGACGAAACAAGGAAAAATATGAAATCACTTTTTCATTGTTTATACACCTGTATTTGGCTATCTGGGAATGCCTAGGAAAACATTCATTTTTACGACTGGTTCAGCTAGGGCTCCCCATATTTCTGTAAAACTGTTAACCACGCCCCCACCTGTGTAGTGCCACCCTGAGTTTGGCCATATTATATTTACACATAGCTACATAGAGAAACATGCAACACTGCGCAGCAGGAGAGTGGATTATGAATTATGGATATAATTTTGATCGCAACATCCAATTGATGATGGCAAAAACATGAACTCGAGCTTTTATTTTTAAGTATCACCTCAGCTTCTGTACATTTTGTTATTTGTACTGCAAGTGAGTATTAGAATTCTCCATTCCATCTTAAATAAGGTGTATTTGTGTGTTGTAGAAAGTGTGTGTATTACAATTCTCCATTCCACCTTAAATAAAGCAGAGCGAGACTAAATCAGTAGCTCCTGACTGTAACTGGTGCGCTATTTAAGGTGGAATGGAGAAATGTGAGTAAGATGCTGATGAATATGAATAACTTGTGCTTTGTTGGTGTGTTTTCAGTGTAAAGTGAGGTTAATGTGATACTGTTTAATATGTGATCAGTCTGGATTACTAGTTAGTGTTTGTGTGACTTGAGTCAGTATTACAGTTATATCTGTTAACGGCTGAGAAAGAGCAGAGGGAGGTCGAGAGAGGTTGAGTTAGTGCATGAAAGCACAGATATTAACATCAGTAAGAACAAAGCAATAAATCAGAGAAATAAAACTTAATTTTTTTTATGTGATTGTTTGGTGAGCTCTCCTGTGTCTCTGCTGCGGTCTGTAATAAATATAGATAGATAGATAGATAGATAGGTCTCTTAACCAACAAATTTGACTGACATTTCATTTAAAGCCTCGGGCGACTTGTTAACTAAAAGTTATTAAAATGTATTTAATTTTATGCTAATTTATTGTTATTCAAATTTATCAATTCCACCTTAAATGGTGCTGCAGTTAGTCAGGCACTACTGATTTATAGATACCGATTTAGCCTCACTTTGCATTATTTAAGGTGGAATTGAGTATTATATTCTCTCTCTCTCTGTCTCTCTCTCTCTCTCTCTCTCTGTCTCTGTCTCTCTCTCAATTTCAATTTAAGAAGCTTTATTGGCATGACAAATAGTTACATTGTATTGCCAAAGCAATAGGACAAAACAACAAAATAAAGAATGACAATATTAATAAAAATAAATAAATAAAATAAAAATAAGAAATAATGACAGTAATAATATACATATATACATATGAAGTCTAAGTATTTGTACACATATATACACACACAACACTATACATGTATAGTATAATATAATATAATATAATATAATAAATATGAGACATATCAGTCTAAATGAACATGTCTGATGTGGTCACTCACTGTCTCTCTCACGGTGGCAGGTCAGGACATACTGAGCTGCGAGTGTGCAGCTCTCTCTGTGTTCTCCTAGTACAGGGGTGGGCAACCCGCGGCTCCAGAGCCGCATGTGGCTCTTTTATCCTTACGCTGTGGCTCCGTGTGGCTTGGGAAAAAAATTATAAGTATTTAATTGAAG
>BRDA01081747.1:0-15342 GCA_036984385.1 Crenuchus spilurus | reverse complement strand
ACCTCTGTTTTGTTGCTGTTTAGTAAAAGGAAATTGTTTGTCATCCAGTGCTTCACATCTTTTACACAGTCCTCCATTTTCTTTAGTTTTGATTTTGAGTCCAATTGGCAGTGATCAAGTCGCAATGAAAAGGAACATCTGAGCACAAAACTGGGTCAAAATCAACTAAGGCAACAGAAATAACCCAAAACACCCAGACTGCACAATAACCTGACAACTCCAGTCAGATGTGCTTCTTTTATGCACCTGAATTAAACAGTCAGCAGGTGACATACACGCTTCCTTAAAATCTGAATGGCCAGAAGCTAATTTATCGCAGCCATTTCCTCTAATGATCACCTGCTGGCAGCTGGCCTAAACACCTAAATCCATTCACGTGGAGAAATGAAGCACATCTGAGTTGAGTTGTACTGCCTGCAGGTCGGTCATTCATCCTCACCCACATTCACCATTAGTCTTAAGCCCAGTATGATTTAAGACTTTTTTTTTGCTTAAACTTGAGAAAAGCCCAGTTTAATACGTTCTTAAGTCTCCCTAACATACCGCTAGTGATCCATTCAGAGCCGGACTTTGTCTCCTCCCAGCTAAGAATGGCTGGTTAGTAGAATAAATGTTACAAATTTGGTTCTTAGAATGTTCCATTCAGAGCTTGAACGAAACACAGGTGTGAGCACTGATACACGACATGACGAGACAAATGGTGGACACGTGACAACGTAGACGATGCAAGGGGGCGTGGCTAAGGCAGGCGCATGACACAAACTTTCCTTTTTAAACATTTTTATAAAATTCTCTTCTAGCTAGGCTTTAAACACAAATACAGCGCCTCATCAAAACAGAATTTATTGAAAAAGTAAATTCTTGTTCACGTTTTAATTTTAAAAATGTTACATAATTTATAATCATTAGTGACCCCGCCAGGGAAAACCAGGTCAAAGTCATTCTTTTTTTCAAAATTTGTTTTTTTCAAAACAACTTTTTCGGTGAATTTAAGTTTTGTTTTTGATCAAAATATGTACTGCGATAGATATCTGAGACTGTTACCTTTCATTTACAGCAATAATACTAAGTTTTCTCGCTAATGTGAGTGACACGATATTGACACAATATCTCAATAAGCTGCCCAGTGACTTTGGGCTGGTTTTCCCTGGCGGGGTCACATTACATAAACTGACTTATTTCAAGCCCTTTTCTGTTTTACTGTTGATGAATCTGGCTTAGAAACTCAAAACTTCAAGTGATTCAAATTGCATTAAATTAATATTGTAAAGGTGAGTTGGATCCTCGTGCAAATAATTAACTTAAATAACTAAAAATAACTAAACGTCTTTGGGGAAATAGTCCAGAAACGCAACAGGAGTCACAGGATAAACAGCCTAAACCACAGAAGGCTACAAAACTATAAAAGCTGTCACAATATTACTGAGAGAGATGGTTTCAGCTCACTGCTGATCAAACCCCATTCTGATGTGCAGGGTTCATACAGACCTAGTGAGAGATATAGTGCTTGAATAATAGCACTTAAGTCTGCCTTTGCTAGTCTCAATGCTTTCTTTGAGCTTTCCTTTGTGCTCCATCACATAAGATAGTCAAGAATAAACTGAGAACATACATACACATTACACTTATATATTGCCGTTCTAGACACCCAGGGATGCTTTACAATCGACACCCTTCATATACACACACTCCGGCGAGAAGCGGCAGCCAGTCGTGCACAGCGTACTCTCAACCAGAAGCGACCGTCCACCTGGAGGACTGCATCGAGCACTAGGGGGATCACCCAGAATGCCAACCATATCTGGGCAAACATACATACATTCATACACACATACATACACACCAGGGTCACTTTTTAGAGTATGTAATCCACCTGATCTCCATGTTTTTGGACTGTGGGAGGAAACCGGAGACCTCGGAGGAAACCCACGCAGACACGGGGAGAACATGGAAACTCCGCTCAGATGGGGACTCAAACCCAAGACCTCAGCACTGAGAGGCGAACGTGCCAACCGCTAAGCCACCCTGCTGCCCCAATCTCCAAATGTTTAGAAGATCAGACCGCTTTTCCACAAAGAGATAAAAGATACAGAACACACTGTCACACATCTTCTAGTAAGCGTACACCTTCATTCGTGCAAACTCCAGCTCTTCCAGCCAGAAACACAGACTGGATGCCATGCAGCCTGAATCACAGCACTCACGGCCTGTCTGTCAATCATCCCTCATTTGTTCATCCATTACAGCCATCCACAAGCTAGAGATTAGCAGAGGAAACAGGCCATCTTGTCCCTTTCTTCCTTCCTCCACACACGTGTCTGCACCACCCAGCAGGTGGACCAGCTCTCATGATTGGGATGCCCGAATGGTTTTCACAGGCAAATCTTTTCAACCTGGATAAACAATTTGTGGCTTTCAAATATCCAAATAACACATAGTTATGACTTATGTAGGACAGAAAACGACTTTGAGAAGCCTGAAAGACAATTTTATAGAAGAGAAAAGCATCAAACGTTTATGCTCACAAGTAACTTTAGACATTATAATAAGCGTTTGAACTGAAGTGGTTGTTAAAGTTGTTTAAATGAGTTGCAGGTGCATTTTATGTGGTGAAAGAAATGTGTTCCAGAATTACACAGTCATCAGAATATGACCACCTATCTAATAGTAAAAATAACCTCACTTCTCTCAATGGTGAGTTTCCTCATTGGTCCTGTGTTCATTATAGAGGTTAACTTGTCTGCTGTGGTGTGTTTGATTGCTTTGTACCACTGCTGGAGTTGGCGTTCTCCTTTAGCCTCCCTTGGAGCACCACTGTTATGCTGTTGGGAGGCTCAATGTACAAGAAGTTCATTCTCAGTCTTCACTTCAGCAGCTCTAGAACATCCCACAAAATGATCAGTTTCTGAGGTGCAATCATCCTTTGCCCGGTACCCTACTATCATGCTCTTTGGACATCAGTCAATAATTATTGGTATAATGGCTGATTGCCACAATGAAGCTTTGCTAGGCAGTACGTAAAGTTTCACTTGTGCTTGAAGAGGGACTAGTAATGGATCACAGAGCATGTTTGTAATCAGGAAAAGCAATCAAGTGCCAGAAAATAATGTTCTACTCTAAATAAACAAGGCTCCGAAATAACCCAGAAGAACATTAAACATACAATAACATAATGTCATTTGTCTTTAGTGCAAAATGGCTCTTTCCAAGCAGTTTCCAAGATGCTACCACCCTTCACCTGGTACCCTATTATCATGCCATTTTGGACCTCAGTCACATCACATCCAGTGCCCGTGACATGCACTCTGCTACAACTGACTGGTGTGCTCGCTTATTTGTACATAGGAAAATTCTAAAGCTAATTCTGTCCCTGTGCACCAAACAACAGAGTATTCAGCCATCTTGGAGAATGTGGAAAAGGTGCTTGAGAAGGGTCCTTTTACTGACTTGTCAGTGGTCATGTGAGGAATGATGGCGTTACCTGGAAGGCCGTGATTGGCAGGAATGGCCTCTCTGATCTGTGGTTTTATGCTATTTACTCTTGTCTGAGTAACATTGAGTGCCTCCCAACAGCATAACAGTGGTTCCTCAAAGACCATTGAGGCCAGAGAGGAACAATGACTTTGCTGAATGCGACAGAACAATCGACATACCACAGTGGACCAGTGGATCACCACTGAGCAAATACTCTGAGTCAAGGATGGTTATTCCCACTATTAGATAACTGGAACCCGAGTGGCTCAGCAGGCTAAGACCAGAGGATTGCAAGTTCGAATCCCAGTCATGCTGTTTGCTATCAACAGCCGGGACCCAAGAGAGCAACATTGGCTGTGCTCTCTTAGTGTGGGTAGATGGCGCTCTCATTCATGCATTGCAATGTCTGCTGGCTCAGGCGTCTACTGATTGGTCCATTTGAAACTAGAGACCCTGCACTTTCCTCCAAACATGTTGGTTCCCAAGTGACAGTGTATCAAGTGGTAGTTCAAAAAGGGGCGGTGGCTGTATCACATGGAACGAAGGAGGCGTGTGCATGTCTTCACCCTCCTAGAGTCAGGAACAGTGCAAAATGATGGGGAGAGACACTAATGGGTTGGATTAATTGGCAAAATTGGGAAAGGGAGAATTAGCAAAAAAATGTGATTGTATATACTGTAGTATTGTTTTCTTACTTGGCCATTTATAAGTTTGATCCAAGGTCTGATTCTGCTCTTCATACCTACTTGGTCTTAGTCAATGGGCTGTCGTGGCCTTGTATTTCATACTGCATGTAGAAAACCCTTTAATATCAAAGGTCTTGGTTGGGAAATATAAACATATATAATGTTTTTTATGGAGAAAAACAGCTCCACTGTTTACTTGTTTTTTGGTATAGGTAACAGTATTGTAGTCACTATAAATGTATGTATATATGAACTGGATGCTTTCTGCAGGTACATAACCTGCTCCACAAGGAAAAAAAAAGTGCACGGCTGAAAATAGCAGTCTTAATAGCACATATATGTATTCGTATATTACATAAACAAGACATCATTTTCAGAAAGACACACACACACACATACTGAGCGAAAGAAAGAAAGACAGAGAGGTTTCTTTGCTAGAAGACTGGCAAATTGGAAGCAATTTGCCCCTGAGCTTTTTATACTCTGTTATTTGCCTGGTCAGAACCAAAATAGTTTATCAATCACAGATGCCACTTTGAATTTCAATTTGTGGAGAGGAATCAATTATGAGACTTTTTATCTTGACTCAGCTAAATTGAAGCCAAACACCCTCGGCCCTGTTAAACATGTTAGTGTCTTTAACCGGGCACAGCAGTTATATTCCCCCAGCCGAATTTCACTGATATTTACAGTGATTTTCCTGAGCACTCCCTGGAAGCCTCTTTGATGATGGGTAATTGGAGGTCATATAGTCTTAACGCCTCGGCTCTCAAGCCCAGAAAGACAAATAAGATCTGGCTAATTTGAGACAGGCAATAAACAGACAAATTGTGTTATTTGTGGTCTCATTTGTTGTTTTTGATGGTAATGAAGTGCCGTCTATCTTCACTGCACTTTGATTGCTTTTTTAATCTGACCTTCCAAATCTTTGATGAAGTTACATGCACAATGTGATATAGCCAGACGTCTCCAATAATGCTCTTAAAATACGGTCCGGCCGGATGCACCAGACAGCGTTTGCAGACTGTTTATACACAAGCACTTACACATACTTTGAGAATTCAGTCGACTGCTCTCTTTATCTGCATTTCGCAGGAATGTAATTACTAAGGATTTTTATAGAGACAAAAGCATCACCAAATGCTGCTGTAATACAATGTACTGTAATATTTCTGTGCAGCACAGTAACAAATTCATTTTAGTCAGCCTAAGTGATATATGTTGTGTTTTAGATATAGCTACATCCTACACAGTAAATCTGCCAGTGTTAAATCAACACTATTAGAGTTAAATTAACACTGAGGGTGTCAAAATGTAACACTCTCAGTGTTAATTTAACTCTAATAGTGTTGATTTAACACTGTCAGATTTAATGTGTAGGTCTGCGATAAGAACAGTTGTTAATATTCCTTTTCAGTGGTGTTTAGTCAATGACTAGGGCTTAATCCCCTGAGGTACAAATTCACTATACGGTCTTTCTGGAGCTTATAGGAATTATTCACCCAAAACATCCATCCATCCATCCATCCATTATCTTCTGTTTAAGGGTCATGGTGAGTCCCCTACCCATTCACTGGGTGCATGGCAAGGCGTTGCACTATCCTAGCCCAGGACAGGGCACCAATCCATTGCTGGGTACACAAGGACAATTTAGAGTACTCAATTCACCTGATCTCCACGTTTTTGGACTTTGGGAGGAAACCAGAGACCTCAGAAGATCGATCAAAGCATCAAATGTTGCCTCACTGGAACTAAAGTCCTTATGAAACACTAGAACTCAAGTGATCTCTGAATTTGTTCAAACATCATCTAGATTTTAACAAAGGTCTCAAAGATGAGGCGATGTGGTTTAAGAAACAGTATGACCACTATGGCCAGACACTTCCGACAGAAGCAGGGCTGGTAGAAGACTGATCTTGGACCAGATTCCCCCATATTTACAATAGTCTTCATGTCTGAAATTGATTCTAGCATTTTTTGCTCTTATCTAATTATCTAAGTTGGGGGGCAAAACATGTCATAAACCACATTCACTTATCTGTGAGACCTTAATCAGGATCAGGATTAAGACTAAGGCTAGACTACTGCAGTTTGGTGATATTTTCTGCTGATGAATTATGAATTGAATAACTGTGCCACGCCCCTATCATTAGTTCACCATGTGTTTCTGATGGACATAATGTGTTTCCTTTGATGGACTAAAATGTAATATGTAGGTGCTATAATGCCCTCTGGTAAAGAATAGAGATGATGTCATGCTTCCTAGCTGAAAATACCATCTCGTGATGTGCTTTAGGGTGCTGGCTTCAGCTGTCTACTGACTACCTCTACTATATGCTCGCCTAGTTTTAGACAATGTTGCTGCTTAAAACTCCAACAGAAGCTTGAAAGCCCACATCAACACTATTTTTTTAAGTGTTGGAGATGCACTGCAACATCTACACAAGTTTTTGTTGCAAATCTTTTTTACAGATCTTCTTAAAATGTTACTTTTTGAATCATCTATACATGACATATGGAAAATGTTGATAGTTGAAACTCAACACTACAGCCAGCCAGAACTGTAGATAGCCAAGAGGTGTGTTTACAGTCTGTAAAATGTATGAAACCATTGTCTTTATGGAGTGTTTCATAGTTTACCAGAGTTTCACTCATCATGATAAGCCAATATGTCATTTCTAACATGGTTTACAAATGTGTAACATGTTTATTACAGTACAGTAGTTACCATGACCAAAATACATACAACCATCGAGTTGGTTACCATGGAGGTTATTGTTTGTGGAAGGACCTTATTCATTAGGTATCATTTGTCATAAAGGATACATACAAAGTCGAAAAAGTGTTTTGGAAGATTGAACCTTTATAAATGTATTTGGGGGTTTAAGAAAATATGGTTCTTCAAAGGTTCTTTAGTAAAGAAAATGGCTCTACACAGAACCATGAACACACAAAGAACCTTTTTGTGAAGGGTTGATGAGGAAAGTGTTGTACAAGGAAAGCTTGTAACAATAGAGGAACAATTTTTGCTGCTATATAGAACCATTTTCAAAAGTCTTCTCTACATCCTTGAAATAGATGGTTCTTTGCAGGTTCTTTAGTCAAGAAAATGATTCTATTTAGAATGATGAAAAATCATAGAACTCAAAGAGTTCTTTGCATGATGAAACGGTTCTTCAGATTGGTGAGGAAAGTGATCTAGATGGTTCTACTGTATATAGCACCAAATAGGATTCTTCTATAATTACAAGCTTAACAAGCTATATAGACCAGGCGTTTCAAAGATGCTCTGTACAGAACCATCTACAGCACTTTCGTCATTGATCTGAAGAACCATTTCACCATGGGCTCACTATGGGTGGCAGGTCCTTCAGTGTTTCTGCCCCTACCCTCTGGAATGCCTTGCCTCTCTCTCTTAGACTATCTCCCTCTGTTCCTATGTTTAAAACTAACCTTAAAACTTACCTTTTATCTACCACTTTTCATTCTCTTTAATTCCGCCCCTCTTCCCATTGGTTTGGTGAATTTTTTATTTATTTTTTTATTTTATTTTACTTATTTTTATTTTATTTTTCTCCCCCCACTGATTGTAAAGCGTCCTTGGGTTTGTGAAAGGCGCTATATAAGTGTAACATATTATTATTATTATTATTATTATTATTATTATTATTATTATTATGGGTTGAATGCTTACAGTTCTATATAGAACCAATTTATTTACTAAAGAACTCTTTAATAACCATCTCTTTTAAGACTGTAATTGTCATTATGAGCTATTGTAGGCAACTTGTAGACGTATGAACAGAACTTTTTAGTAAATTAATATAATTCTCCTGCAATTTAGCTACAATGGCTGTGTTTCAGTTAACCCTTTACTGACTGTGGTGTTCTTTATGTACTATACTCTCAACTCTGTTTACAAAGACACAAACAGAGGCAACAAGGTTGTGAACTGTTATTACTATGTGTGCACTCTTATGTAACTACAATTACAAATAGTTAGTATATGAGTACAGAAAGAATATCCAGGTGTCTGAAATTGTAAACAAGTAATCATTATCATTACTGGAAGCAATATTTGTCTAATGAGTTTAATATCAGTTTTATTATGTTATTTGTAACACTGACAGCCACGCAAACCAAACATGAACTAAATGCCACTGTGTACAAAGATATACCATTAAAATATTTTCTCCTCAAAGCCAGGGCTCTAATCATGCATCTAAATAACACTGCACTCCAAATCTGTTAAAACTTTATCATTTTAATAAAGACATTAACGTTTAGTGCATATTTTACACAAAATAGAAAAATGCCATTAAATTAGTCACATTGAGCAGATGAATGCAGTTCTTTATAAATGTGTTGGTGACTTTAAAATGAATGTGGGTGTAGAGACAGACAGGCAGACGAAGGATGAATTAGGCTAATGTGGGACATTTTCAGACTTGTAGAATACTAGATGGATGGATGTATGGATAGATGGATGGATGGACGGATGGATTGATGGATCAATGGATGGATGGATGGATGAATGGATGGATGGATAGATGGATTGATGGATCAATGGATGGATGGATGGATGGATGGATGGATCAATGGATGGATGGATGGATGGATGGATAGATGGATGGATTGATGGATGGATGGATCGATCCTGAGTAAGGCAATACATCATTGGACATTGGAGAAGATGTGTTAACCAATCGTTTTACTGACTGAAGAAAGCAAATGGAGGTGTTCAGTGCTGTAATATATACAGTACATAGGACATCACGTATGTATTTTGCCTAAAATGCAGAAACCGTACACTGTATCTGTTCAGAGAGTAAATGCATTAAAATGGTTTGTTAGTCACGGTTAGCTGAAGGTGTTGTACTCCAGCCAAGGTGTCAGGTTAGAGGGTTTTTTCATTGGAAGTTATCTTTCACAGTGTGCCTTTGTCCTTTAGTCATTTCTCATAGACTTTACTACACTGCATTCCAAAATTTACTCAGACAAAAAGCTTGGCCTTCATTGTTTTGACATTCAGATTTTATTTTTCTGGGGACCACAAAGATTTGAAAAGAACAGTGAAAAGAACATGCTCAACTGGAGCTGATGTTCCAGGTAAACAAAGAACATTTGGCACCACCACTTGATGGATGCGCCAACACAGGAAAAAGAAGAGTTTTGTACAGTAACTCTCAAAAGTTTGGACACACCTTCAATGTTTTGTTTTCCTACATTGTAAACTGAAGTGAAAAAGTGTTAAACAAACCAAAACATGTTTTAGATTCTTAAAGTAGACACACAACTGATGTTTCAAACACATTAAGAGACAAGAAATGCAAGTCATGACCTCTTGACAACACACAGCTGTTAACTGAAAGCCGTTCCAGGTGACTACCTCATAAAGCTGACTGAGAAAATGCCAAGAAAGCTGCATCTAAGCAAGAGGTGCCTACTGTGAAGAATGTCAAATATAAACATGTTCTGGTTTGTTTACTAAATAATTACATTTGTCTTGGGTCTTGGGTTCAAGTCTCCCTCTGAGTTGAGTTGCCATGTTCTCCCCGTGTCTTCTTCCCACAGTCCAAAAACATGGAGATCAGGTGAATTGGCTGTAAATGACCCTGCTGTGTGTATGAATGTGTGTATGCACAGATATGGTTGGTATTCTGTCCTGGGTGATCCCCCCTAGTGCTCAATGGAGTCCTCCTGGTGGACGGTCGCTTGTTGAGGTGATGTGCCTGATTGGCTGCCACTTTTTACTAGAAAAGGATTGTGTTGATTGTAAAATGTCCTTGAGTATTATAAAGGTGCTGTATAACTGTCACATTCATTCATTTCACTCCTTTTTTGTTATAATATTGATACTGTTTGAACAGTAATTTACTCAAACTGGTTTTAAGACGTGTGTATTTGCGATACATAGCATGCTTAACGCAGCATTCAGTAGTCGAACTCCAAATGTCCAGATGGCTGGACATAAATGTTTTGCGCAAAATTTAAGACTTTGCAAATAACTTCCCATTGTTAGTATCATTATTTTTTGTATCCTTAAACTTCTAGAATAACATATATACCAAGACGTTTCAGTATCTATTTCAGATAATTAAGTAAAACGAGGAGCGAGGTTGCAGTTGCTATTTCAGGGAGTTTTTCAGCAACTTATCAAAACAACCTAAACGTCTTTGTCCAACCATTAGAAAGCCAGAGTTGGGAATGAACATATAAAAGTTGGTGGGACAACGTAAAGCTGGTTGTGAAGTTAAAAAATGCAGAAAAATAATGTCCAGCATACTGGACGTTTGGAACAAGGAGGTAAAATGTATTACTGACCGTTTAGATTTTTGAATTAAATGATGAAATTTTACACAATATTTTAAGTTTTGAGATGCACGAGTAGCATCTCTCTGATGATTTTTGTGATGCAGATCTGAAACTACGTCCATGGACAACTGAAAGGTATGCAGAGCATCCCTCGCCTGCATGGACCTGGTCCGAGTCAGTTTGTGTAGTAAATAACTGATCACACGTTTTTACTTTCTTCAGTTTGTTCTTTTTCGTATGAATATGCTGATTGATGTCATTGAAGACTTCACATGTCTGGCAGACCACTTCGCTGCTCTCCAGTGGATCTTTTCTCAGAAATGCAGGTATTTGTTGAAGCTGCTTGTTAAACATTTATCCATCAGCCGTCAGTGAGACCAGTAAGTCATGTTGAAGAAGGGAGGCTGATAGTTGGTTGAATTGTATTAGACTTTAACAAAAACATGATTGGCTAGTTTATTGTTAGAAATGCACACTGACATATAACTTGTGAATTAATTGGTGTGTTTCTTTTCAATAAACACAAGAGTTTGGGGCAGTCCATATCTTCATTCTAAACAGAGAGGAAATTTTGATTTCAGAGCTGGGGGGTCACAACTGGCTTGATTCAGGGGGTTAGGGTATGGTGCAGTGGGAGCTTGAACATAAATTATTATTGATTATTATTAATAAATATAAATACATTACTTACAAATTACAAATGATTATTAAAACTGTCTGAATAATTACTAGTTACTGTTAATAACATACTAATAACAGCCAACATGTTAACAACTTACAGTGGCAGGATGGCTGGCCAACTTGCAAAACACTGGTTTACAAGTCCAGATGCTGTTTGATGGAGTGACAGTGGGGACGTCCAATCACACATTAGCAGGAAAGAGCAGAGCCAATTGATGAGCTTGTGGGTGTTCTAAAGGAAAACCGGCTTCAGATTGATTTTCCACTTGGTCCTAGTGCTCGACCCTTCTCCATTTAATATAGTGTAACATTGTTTTTGAAAAAAACAACAAGAGACCAAAACTGCCTTTTGAAAAAGTGCAGGGGACATGTCCTCCCTGTACCCCCAAAATTATGTTTGTGATAATAAATATGTCAGTTTCTTTGACAAACGTACATATTTTAAAAGCAGTGTAAAATGATGAGCACTTATATTTATACTTAGGTTGGCTGTAATGTCAACACTTTCGGTAATAGGTTGCTGTCTGCAGAGTATCTGCTGTGCAAGTGGGAACATGTTAAGTCAGTTCATTTATGACTGCAGCACAACAAACATGGCCGCCCCACTTATTATTTGCATGAAAGAAGAGCAGTGTGTAATGATTAGTTACATATGACTTTGGACATCAAAGTACATTTGGAGCGATACTCTAATGAAGATGAAAGTTTCTTAAAACGAGTCATCACTGGTGGCAAGACATGGATTCATCACTAAAAGTCTGAGAGTAAACAGGATGGAATGGAAGCATCCTCAGTTTCCTGGCTGTAAAAGAAACCATACGAGGACGGAGATTCACGGCTGATGAAGAGGTGAAGAGAGTGGTGCATTGTTGGCTCACAGCTCAGCCAAAAACATGCTTTAATGAGGGAATGTGAAAGCTTGTTGATAGATGAGCAAAGTGTGTTGAAAAGTTACATTATCTGGAAAAATAATATATTTGTCTCAGAAGGGAAAAGCGTTGCTAAGAGTTTGTTGTTTATAGCATTAGCATTAGCGGATGCCCTTCCTTAAATGCCTCTTCTCTATTCCTCGCACATGCCGGTCCATCCTCCCCATCTCAGTCTCTGTTTTCTTAATTATATTATAACACAGGCTTTAGCTTAGAAAGCTGCAGATTACACTGAGCCTCTAATGACTCATCTCTCTGCTCTATTGATCATGTAATAGATGATCGGTCTTGAGACCAGTTGCATAACTGCTAATTGCACATTATTCCTGTATTAAACGTAAAATATTTTATTCATTACATGACCTATAACAGAATATCCGTGTCAATGTCAACTGTGTATTTGTATCTGTTCTCTTAGGATGATCAGCACCCCAAAAGAGCTGGTATTATTTGGGTGGTGGATCATTCTCAGTACAGCAGTGACACTGATGTGGTGGTGGTGTGTTAGAGTGTGCCAAAGTCTAGATACTAGGAGGTGGTTTTAATATATGTTTTTAATGCACCGTTACTGTTAATTTACCACTTTTAGTGCTGTCTATGCAAAAGTTATGAAACCTTTTGCTCCTGCATAAGTTATTTTCACTTAGTATAAATAAAAAACGTCATTTGATTTGGGGTGCACACACCGATATGCCCTATAACACATGGAAAGACTTCAGTATCTACAGATAATAGATACGAGTTGTCCTTTGTTTGATGTAATGCAAAGGAAAGTTGAAGTGGTTTGGTTGACTCTGCACATGCCTCCATGATTGCCCTTGGATTCTGATTGAAATGTCTGCCACCATGGCAACACATTTGCTGAGGATTTGGGGGATTTGGCCCCTTCTGTCACTTTGTTTTGGTGTGTTTCATTCCAAGAAATTTAGCTAAGCTATGCTGAGTCTATGTGTGAAATGTGTTGGTAGAAATGTTCTTCAGCTGACCTCATTTTAGTGAGCTCTTTGTAATGTCCCAATACAAAAACGCTGGAAAGAGAAGGCCAAATTGTCTGTTCTGCTGAAGTAACAGAAAAAAGAAAAGATTTGTGTGGACTGTTGGAAGGACACAATGTACTTTAAGTGTATTTTATGTTTTGTTCAGCTGTAAAGTGAACAGGCTACATTCTGAGCACAATCTGAGATAGTGTAGTTGTAGCTAAGACACTATTGGGAAGCTCATCTTAGTGAACACCATCAACAGAAGTAAAAAAATCAGACTTGATGGGAAAACAAGACCACAAACAGATTAGGAGCTAAACACCTCAACACCTGGGCTGAGTTAACAATGAGCACGTCAAACAAAAGAGGCTTTATACATGTGGAGTCCCAGCAAAACCCTGTCAGCCAATGGCAGTAATGTCACCCTTCAACAGGTGGAGCCAAGGTTGGACTTCAGCCTGAATGAACCAATAGTGAGCTTAAGAGTTCATGAGCTTGTGAGTTGTATTTAGCTCCTAATCCAATTTGGGGGATTAACTGCATTAACTTTTAGAAAGAAAGTATCCTAAAAAGAGAAGAATACAGTAATACATGCTAAATACTGGACACAATGAAGATCCATTGCAGTATATAGCATTCTAAGTACTGTAGTTGTTTTTTGACCTGATAATATGTCACTAATTAAACTAATTTAAATTATAACACTTTTTTTGAGTCCA
Source organism: Crenuchus spilurus (assembly GCA_036984385.1). NCBI lineage: Eukaryota > Metazoa > Chordata > Actinopteri > Characiformes > Crenuchidae > Crenuchus > Crenuchus spilurus. The sequence goes on along the minus strand of BRDA01081747.1, from coordinate 1,558 downwards.
TATTTAATTGCAACATGAAGTAAGCAGTGACGGCTAGCCAATAGAGGGCGCTAGGGTGCCACCCTCCTTGGTAGAAATTGTTATTTATTTATTTTTTCAATAATTAATACCTACATATTTTAAGTATGTATGTGCACATACATGTAAACATGTATGTAAACATACAAAATAATATGTAGTATACAAGTATAAAATATATTGGGGGGAAATTAGCTTCCTGGTTCACTTTCTCTTTCTTCTGAGGTGACAGAAATATCATCCAGTCAGAGAAGCAGCAGCCAATCACTGACCTGCTGACACAAGATACGTGCTTAGCAACAGAAATGTAGCCAATCATCGTCTTTGACTCTACAGCCAATCACTGACCTACCGACACAAGATACGTGCTTAGCAACAGAAATTTAGCAAATTGGCGTCTTTGACTCTACAGCCAATCACTGACCTGTCGACACAAGATATGTGCTTAGCAACAGAAATTTAGCCAATCAGCATCTTCAAATCTGTTGCTTTGTTTATCACCCCCAGCAGTTGGTGGAGTAGGGAAAGTCTAACATTACATGAAATACAATCTCTAGAAATGTTTATTATTTAGTCTTAATAGTGTTTTGGTCATTTTATTGTATATATTTCTCACACAGACTCAGTTGATAATCTAATGATACATACTGTACTTTCTATCTTTGCACATTTGCCTGCAACTAATGACAGTTTTCATTAAAAGTCTGCTGATTTCTTAAAGCCAATTAAATATTTAGGGACTTTTTCATAGAGCACTGATATTTGCTGTTAAATAATATTGGTATGGTTGCAGAAACTGACTGAATATGGCTCAAACAGCCCCACATAGAAACTGGTACCAACAATACTTTAACGGTTGTATGGATGTAGACTCCTCTATCAATCCTTGAGTAATGACAAATGTAGAAATCATTGCTGGTCTATGCAGATCTACAATCTGTCCATCTGTACTGTCTTCTGTAAAACTCTGGAGAGCTGTAGAGTAGCTCACTAAGCTGAAGGATCTGGTCTTTGGCTGCAGAGCCAAAGCTGTCAAACTGGATGTAGTGCAGTTCACCATCCAAGGGCTACAGTGAGTGATAGACTTGATTATTCACAATTAATTAACTAATTTCAAACAATTAATAATGTCCTAGTAAACAGCTCTTCTCTGTAGAAGATGGGATAACATTTTCATTCAGAAAATCAATACATTGTGCTAACTAGGGGTGCATACATATTTGCATTTGAATGTATATGTAGTACAGTAATGCATCACAAAAAAAAATTGAAAAAGTTGTTTTTGGATTGTTTTTGGATTGCTTTTTAATGTTGATTAGTCTGACTTATACAGTCATGGCCGAAAGTGTTGGCACCTCTGAATGTTTTCCAGTTTCCAGAGAAGTATTTCTCCCAGAAATTATTGCAATTACACATGTTTTGTTATACACATGTTTATTTCCTTCGTGTGTATTGGAACAACACAAAAAAACAGAGGAAAAAAAGGCAAATTTGACATAATTTCACACAAAACTCCAAAAATGGGCCGGACAAAATTATT
>BRDA01081745.1:0-21733 GCA_036984385.1 Crenuchus spilurus | reverse complement strand
TGTGTGTGTGTGTGTGTGTGTGTGTGTGTGTGTGTGTGTGTGTGTGTGTGTGTGTGTGAGAGAGAGAGAGAGAGAGAGAGAGAGAGAGAGAGAGAGTGTGTGTGTGTACTGTTTATGAAACATTTGCTTCTTCAGGTTACAACTGGAGCTGTGAAGGTTAACACTGCTAACAAACACGAGAACTTCATAAACAAACCATACATTGCCAAAACCTTTGTGGAACCCACTCAAACCACATATAGATCTGAATTAAAATCTCACAAACTAGCCATTGTGGTTTAGGTTCCTATGTGAACCTGAATCTGATTGTGCCAAGTTTACAGTTTGTCATACTGTGTCCTTAACGAATGTCCACATTTTTAATCATAAATTGTCTTGAGCCACACACTATTTATGTAAATTTGTATATCATTTTGCTTTATGCTAACATACAGTACACAATACAGGTGTTCATGTTTAAATATAGTCATTCTTGAGCAGATGCATATCATCACAGTCCGTTGTTGACAGATGAAGCGTTTTTTGTCATTTCAGTCATTGTGCACTTCCTGGAACTCGTGCGCTCTTTAAACCGCATGTGTCCGTGCTTAAGGGTGCAACGAGGTAGAACCCACCAGTGTCTCACACGTCTCTCCTCCTTTCTGAGAAAGCTGCATGATTGTGGTTTCCCGAGGCTCTGACCAGAGGGACAACCTTGATTATGCATCTGATGGAAACACAAAAAGAAAAATAAGTGTTAGCTAGAACATCAAATATACACTACCACTCAAAAGTTTGGGGTCACCTGGGGTTTTGGTAAAAGGATGAGACTTATGAGAGTGAAGGATGAGTTTTGGAGTCTTCCACAAATGAGCTTAATGGCTTTAGTACAGTTACTTTCTCTCTGCCAGACATTTAGCACATATGTTGGACACAGTCCAAAAAGATGGAGATCAGGTGAATTGGCTACTGTAAAATTACCCAGGTGTGTGTATGAATGTATATGTCTGTGTATGAATGTATGTATGTATGTATGCCCAGATATGGCTGGCACTCTGTCCTGGGTGATCCCCCTAGTGCTCGATGCAGTCCTCCAGTTGAGAGTACACTGTGCGTGATTGGCTGCCGCTTCTCGCCGGTGTGTGTGGTTGAGTGTGTGTAAATGGAGTGTGTTGATTGTGTCCTTGGGTATCTAGAAAGGCACTATATAAGTGTAATGTTCATATGTGATCCCGTCAGGGAAAACCAGGTCAAAGTCATTCTTTTTTTTCAAAATTAGTTTTTTTCAAAACAACTTTTTTGTGAATTTAAGTTTTGTTTTTGATCAAAATATGTTCTACGGTAGATCTGAGACTATTATCTTTCATTTACAGCAATAATACTGAGTGACTAAGTTTTGTCACTAATGTGAGTGACACGATATTGACACGATATCTCAATAAGTTGCCCACTGACTTTGGCCTGGTTTTCCCTGGCGGGGTCACATATTTCATACAAGACATCATAGGACCTGTGAGTTGTGCACCAAAATAGGAGATATGAGTTCCTAAACAACCACAATAAACACTCTATACACTAGATTAGGATATTTATCCATAAACAACTTCAATGTACAGTATATCCACTATAATAATAGAAAATATTAGTCAATAAAGAATCTCAACAAACACTGTTAATTACTAGAATAGGACAATTAGTTCTAAACAAGTTTATCTAACATGTAAGGCACACAACAGAACTGATCACCATTCTAACTCAAATCACATATCCGTAATTTTTCTACATCCCATGATACCTTGTGCAAAATGTATATTAATCATCATGTGTAAACAGCTGTACTAAAGCCTATAATCTCACTGTAGCACATAAGCACACTATAAAAATTTAAGCCCAACTTATAATTTTAAGGCAACTAACTGCACTCATTTTATACATACATACATACATACACATTACACTTATATAGCGCCTTTCTAGACACCCAAGGACGCTTTACAATCAACACACTTCATATACACACACTCCGGTGAGAAGCGGCAGCCAGTCGCGCACAGCGCACTCTCAACTGGAAGTGACCGTCCACCTGGAGGACTGCATTTATGAGCTAATTCAGCCTGAACTTCACCCAACTCAAGCTTCTGAATTTAGTGAAGTAGTCCTATCTCGCTCATTTGGGCAAATTAAATACAATATGTTGTTATCCAATTTCCACACCAGCTAGTACTCTTTTCATCACACAATGACATAATCCTCTTGGGCTACCAGTTTTGGAGTTTTAATTATTTTGAACACAGTGAACAAGCAGAGAGCTGCTCGATTCATAGGCTACTCAACAAGCCTTGTTCTTACTCAACAAGCTACATTTCTTTTAGCATTATAACAGCACATTTTTGTGCTTTGTTTAACACTGCATTTCTCTTTTTGTGACAGTGCAACTCTCTTAAGTGTTCATTCTCTGATCAAGAGAGTGTGATTTGAAACCCCAGTGATTCTTCAGCTGTCTATTAGCCTAAGCCCATGTGGAAAAGTCTACTTGCACTATGTGAAGAGTCACAGACATTCACAAAGATGATTCAAAATATATTTTATAAAATTTACCATGTTAGAAATATTTCTAAAAAGATTTAGGATAACTTTTGACTAGAATAAGAAGTTTGAGTTGGGTGAACTCAAAGTTCAATTAACTCCAGCATAGTGTCCAGCATAGTTTGCTGATTTCTCTGCACTGACACTACAATTAACTACCTGCTCAGTTGAATCAGGTGTGCTTGATCAGGAAGATCACCAAACTGTGTAGGAATCCGGCCCGCCATGGCTGGAGTTTGACACCCCTGCACTTGATGACATGAGGCACTTTAATCCAGAACGAATGTAACTGCAGTATAAGACGTCTTTACAGCTCAAAGTGCTTAATAAGACTGAAAGTGTTGCAGGGGTTTAAAGAGGGCAGTGCAGGTTTATAAGTTTGCAAAAGTGCAGTAAACACGAGTGCAGTCAGATAAATGGGTACCTGTACTTTTTGATAAAGTGTAATAAAGTGCACAATGTGTCTGTGCGTGTGCAGATTCAGTGCAGTACAGTACAGAGCGCAGACTCGGCTCGTGAGCGACACTCGCTGGGAAACAATGCGAGGGGGAAGGCGGGTGACGTCAGAGCTATTTTGGGTCAGCCCCGCCTACTTTTCTATTTCGGTCTCAGCAGGGCTGGACCGGAGTCTCTTTGAATGTCTCTCTCTCTTACAGCGCGTCTCTCTCTCTCACCCTGTCTCTATCTCTTAGCCTCTCTGTTGTAAAGTTGGAGAACATCTCTTTCGCTCTCTATGGATGTGTCACTTTTTTTTTGCGAAGACGAAGTTTTTTTAAAAATAAGGCTGAAATAAAAGCAGCGACTCGGATCGTCGCGAAGACTTCACAAAAAGAAGGAAACAACCTGTTGGACTCTTTTTTTCCTCTGTGCAAGGTAGTTTATGTGCTGTGTGTTTGAGTTATGGACAGTACAGTCGTGCAGGTGAATTTTTTTAGAGTTGTTTTAGTTGAAAACGTGTGGATAGCGTTTTTAGTTGTGTTGAACTGCTTCACGTTTAATGACGACTCAACTCTGCAGAAGTTCATAAGCGTAACTTAACAGCTGAGTTCACAACAGACTACTCACCGATCTTTCAAACTCTCTATACATAATAAACTCTGAGTTTGTCATGATTGTTTGCGATGCTATAGCTTTCTTTCTGTTTTGTACATTTTCATCTTCTTTTACTGCTGTTTTATACTCTTTTATCGTTTCTCTTCTCTTTTGGTGTTTTGCTTTCTCTTCTTCTGTGAAACTGCTGTTGGGTTTTAAATAGTCAGGCTTTTGGTTATCCTGTATTTTTAACTCTCTTTAAACGGAAGGAAATTGACTCCTGACCTTGTTTAGTTTTAAAAAACACAGCTTACAATGTTTCCTCTCATTTTAGGTACTGACTGAAAAAAAAAAATGAAAACATGTTTTTTTGTATACCAACAGATGGAATTACATTCACAGGCCGGACCGTAGAGCCAAAGCCTAGAGACAGACATCACTCAGGAGGGCAGGTATGGTCATTTTACCCTTAAAACATGTTAAAAGTGGTATTGTACACTTGAATGTTCACTAGTGATGACTTGGGGCGGTTAATATGCCTCACTTAGTCATTCTGGTAACACTAAACCAGTTACATGATGAGAAATATGAACCGCTTTAATGCTGGAGTCTTTTGATTCACTCATATTAGAGATGAGGTCACTTTAAACTGATGTGTGTAATTGCAGTATTTGCATAGTAGTAAGTTATCATTTCCTCACTGGCTTTCCCTGGAAAAGGTGTCTCAGTTTGTCATTGCGTTGATCTTGCACACAGCTGTTACAGCTGCTTTTTTGCACACATTTTAATACTTAATGTCAGGGTTCATATCAGGTACCAGAATTTTACTTTCACCATGTAAATATAGAAATATAAAACAGTCCTGCAAGTCAAATTAGCATATGCAAAATTATTTGTCTATAAACTTTTAAACAGATGGTTCGCTCAGAAATCATATTTGCATATTTTTCCTATTACCTCACATGTAGTTGATCAGCCAATATATATTTGGAGTCTACATTTCGTGTCTATTTTAGAACTTGAGCTGTAACACTGACATTGTTATTGCTACTACACAGCAAGCGCATAAATAGCCCAGGTGTTTCTGTAAAAATACATCACCAAAACTTACCTCAACTTGCTCAAACTGCAGATCCAGATCTGAACTTGCATAAGGTCTCAAACTAGGCAATTTGGTTTAGGACACAGTATGACTTACTGTGAACTGTAAAAACCAATTAACATCACCTCATCAGAAAATTCAGAAAGTAACAGGGCTGTTATGAGACTGATCTTGGATTAGATTCCTCTCAGAAAATCAATTTGTGATGAGGAATTTTTACAGAAACAGTCGGGCTATTTATGTGATACCTAGTTCTAGTGTAGCTCTAGTGTTTGTTAGCAGTGTTAGCCAAGGAGCTCCAGTTCTAAAATTGCTTTTTATGCTAACAAACTGAAACATTAAAGTTGGGAAATTAAGATTAACATGTTTTGGAAAAATTCAAATGAAATGTGAAGGTAAAATCATCCCAAACTTTTAATGGGAAAGTAGAAACATGCACTGTACACTGTTTGCTCTGGACATTGTGTGATTAGCATCTTTTGTTTGAGCGTGTTGTCATGTGACTGGGTTTGGCTGTGCTGGGTAAACTGGGTACTGCTGGTCTAGAGGCTGAAGTTTCAATAGGAGCACTTCCACATTTTAGAAGAAATGGACAGCTCTTGTTAAGAAAGTAAAAATCCCAAAATTTTGCTTTAATGCTAATTGACTCGAACTAGGAGGTAGAATGAATTAATAAAATCAGCTGGATATCTTACAAAATAATGTTGACGCATATGATGCATATAATGTATTCATCTCTACATGTGAGTGCTAACATGACTCGTTCTAAGGCTTTTGATTTCAAATCCTTAGACATTCAGATTTTGTTTGTGCTAATCACACTCAGCTTTAATATAAATGGAAAATAATGTTTATTAATTAATAATGTAAATTTCAGCCTCATTCATTTTTTTACTAATTATGATTTTCTACTGTATATTTATAGTTGCACCAAATTGTCAAACAAGATTTAAAAATGTGAATTATATATTTGCATACCTCTCAAGTTCAGACATTTTCAAAGCATGATATAAAGCTGAGAGAATTAGTGAAAAAAGATCTATAGCATAGCTGTACCAACACTCATACATATAATCACAATACAAATTACATTCACATATTAATATGTTTAACATGAATGGCATCATCACAGAGCACTGAGTTTCCTGCACAATCAAAGAAAATCACAGTGTGTAGAGAACACATCGTTAATCTTTCCCACAACACACAGTGATGTAGTACGAACATATAACTACAAGATGTCCCTCATTGCACAACACGCTGACCAATTATATAAGCTAACTGCACAATACAGCAAGTTACTTACTTTAAAGATGAAGAATGCTGCATTGATGAAGTGGTTGGTGTTGCTGTGGCTAAACTTTAGCTTTTTGTGCTTAGTTATTTACCCATATGATATATTTTTGCAAAAGTGTCCAATTTGTCTTTATGAATGCATCCATAATCAGAAGGCAACTTCAGCCATTTAGTGTAGAATTTCTGATTATATGAATAGGTATCACTGAATTTTCAAACCTGCTCAGGATTAAACAGAAGATAATGGATGGATGGATGGATGGATGAACTTTCACTTGGGCGTATTGTTCAGACCAGAGCAGCTCAGCAAAGCTATACTAGCCAGTTACAGAAGTTTTCAGTCCATGTCATTGCCTAATGTAGACATCATTGTCTCTCATTGGATAATATATCAATCAGTGTGTCTCCTCAACTAATCTAGCTGTCAGCATATCTTATTGACTAATCTAGTTTTCGGCACATTTCATTGGCTAATCTAGCTGTCTGCGCATCTCATTGAGTAATCTAGCTGTCAGCGCATCTCATTGGCTAATCTAGCTGTCAGCGCATCTCATTGGCTAATCTAGCTGTCAGAGCATCTCACTGGCTAATCTAGCTGTCAGAGCATCTCATTGGCTAATGTAGCTGCCAGCACATCTAATAGGCTAATCTAGCTGTCAGTGCATCTCATTGGCACTGTCAATGCATCTCATTGGCTAATCTAGTCATTGTGTTTTATCAGATAATCTAGCCATTGGTATGTGTCATTGACTAATGTAGATGTCAATGCATCTTCTTGGCTAGTCTAACTCTAATCACATCTCAATGGCTCAACAAGATTTTTAAGATTACATGTACAATTTATCTTGTTATCGTATTACATCAACATTTCCAAAAGTAAATGTAAATAGAAAGGTAATAGAATTAATTGTCTTTTTAATAGAAAATGTAATCATCGTAGAAAATTGAATGAATGTACTGTATTTGTTAAAGGGCAAAAAATTAATGAATTTAACATTTTAAAGCATATTCACTTGTCTGTCTGTGCACTTCACATATGGAAAATGAACAGCCCAGAATTCACAGTTTTTGTAATAATTGTTTAATTGTTAGAGAAAGAGATTAGATTATTTTATTTATAAAACCAAACAAATATCATAAGTTGCTTTTAGTTTAAAAAATATGAAAATGTGGGCCCTTAAATGTGATATATTTGAATTAAGTGAATTAAGTGCATTTCTTAGAGTGGAAAGTGGAGGTTCAGTGAATAAAGAGATCATCTCTGCATTGCTGCAGGTCTAATACCTATTAATGTTTGTGTCCCTTTATATGCTTTAGAAAATTAAAATAAACTGACAATTTTTTATTAATGAATCTATTTACTACATTATTAATTGTTATTTTCTAGTTGCTGCTGTCATCATATGAGCATTAAAAATCATAATAGAGTGGTTTAAAAAAACAAACAAACAACAGAAGTAACCCTCTACACTTCCTGTAGTGTATTACCGTCTGTCAGTACGATCATGTGCATCACATGACCACTTTTGTTTTTAAGCAAACAGTGCTAAATCTTGACTAATGGTTGTGGCTCATAGTTTATTGAAGTGTAAGTGCTGTAGGTGTTGGGATAATGTTGAGGTTTGAATGCTGTAGCTTGTGCAGGTGTCAGGTTCTGCAGCATCAGTGGGACGGCTGGAAAAACACGATGAGGTCATGGCCAGTGGTGTGGATAGAGTTTCGGTCGCTCTTTTGTGAGACTGTAATTGTGTCCCACTCTACATGGCCTTCGTGGAATTTTTGGATGATTCAGTGTGACAAACAGACAAGGCTTTTATCTTAGTCACACTTTAACTATTTTAAATATAGAGTTATTGTTGTTAATGCATAGCAGAACTATTTGTTTATGCAAATAAATAATCATTTAAATAGCAACATATTTACATTGCAAATTACATTAAATGTACCTTTTGTATGGATTTGGTCTTTTGACCTTTTTCTTTTCTGAAATTGTGGAATTTCCATGCTTCCTAAACCTAAAAAAACTTGCATTAACAATGGGAGTGGGGCTACCCAGAAGTCTTTACATTTTTAAAAATTATAAATATAAATTTGGTAGTTATATGCCTATAACGTTTTTATGTGTTAAAACATGTTATCTTGCTAAATTGTAGAGAACCATGATTGTTATGTATTGAGATTTACCTATTTCTTGGTGGCTCTCTTAAGGTTCTCTATGTAATCCAGACAGTGTTCTGACTGGAAATAAAATTATTGGCAGATAATTACTGATATTTCTGCTAATACTGATAAAAACCTGTCACCATTGGCCAACCCATGTATTGGTGGGAATTTAAAGTGACTGGTTGGTACTACACTTGGCATATTAGTTTGTCTTGAACTCCATCAGTACAGTGCTCACAGTCATATGTAAAACTCTCTAAAAAGTCCCTTTCTGGTGGAACTAAACAAACAAGGGTGTTTTGGGGTCATTTTGATTCATTTTTATTTCAATCCAGTATGGACATGTCAATGTTGTTCTTCCAGGGAAAATCACAGGCTGAATTACAGTCAGATTTTTTACCAAATTTAGCACCTGTCTGAACATATCAGTCCCTGTTATTTTCCATGGACAAGTTACCTCACTTTGATCAATGCAGCTTGCCATATTTGTTCTCCTAATGTGTGTATCCAGAGTCCCTCTCATGGGAGAGCATTATCCAGGTTAATAGAAAACAGTACTCTAGAATATCGCTCCTCTTGCATGTTTTTGTCTAGATTTAAGAGCTTTATAATATTTCATTACAAACTAATCTGAATTGTCACAACAAATGTTACTAAAGTTGAAAATGTGTGGTTTCTGCATAGATTTCACAAATGTAGTACTGACTGTGTTTATATTAGTCTCAGATGTGATTCAGACTGGACTTAAACAGTTCCTTATCAGAGACTGCAGTGCGATTATTTTTTACTTTTAGCTGCTAAATATGCAAAATGTGATTATTGCATTTGATATATCATCAGAAGGCTACTAAAACTATATGACTTGGACAAGTGTTATTAGAATGTAGAGTGTAATATGAAACACAGTTGAGCTCAATGAGCATTCAGTACTGTATATATTACAAAATTGGATTGTGTAAACATATAAGAAGTAAAGATTGTTGGGCAATAAGCATATATTCAAAAGACACTGCCATCAGAATAAGGTTAAATGAGGTCATTCATTTTTATTTATATATTTTTTATTAGGTATGCAAGTAAGGCATATATGTTTTAAAGTGAAAAATATGTGCACGTGTTCATTTGTAACAACATAATAATGTTTGACATGGGTTAAAATGGGATGAAATTGAGAAAAAGATATTGTAATATACACTTGTGGGGGCAGTGTGAGTATCTTGAATGCATTGTAAACACCATGATTATCCAGTTTTTGCTAGTCAAGCCTTAATTTAAGAGTGAGCTTATATTTGTAGTTTGGTTTCCTTGGTCTGGACCAAGCAAATGATACATAGTTACCCTATTTGTCTTTATTTGCTTAGCATTCACACTGACATAATTTGATATTGAAACAAAATTTGTTAAAGGTTTAAAAAGCGATGTATGATAGACGTATGGCATATATTTTACAAGCCACTGTTCAGAACATTGCACCATGCTGGGCTAAATGTACTTGTTTGGGTTGTATATACATGGTGGTATTTTTCCCAGTTGCAATCTTGACAAAAGCTGGTAAAATAGGTAGAGTCAGAACAACATCAGAAATACTAGTGATGCATTGATACCGATGGTGGTATCTGGTATATGTTTGATACCAGGCTCATTTACTTGTACTCATACTCGCAAATAATACCAACATCCGAAACCATTAGTGCACATGTGTCAAACTCCAGTCCTGGAGGGCCGGATTCCTGCAGAGTTTTGTGAACTTCCTGATCAAACACACCTGATTCAGCTCAGCAGGTAATGAGCAGGTTTAATTGTAGAGTCAGAGCACAGAAATCACCAAACTCTGCAGGAATCCGGCCCTCCAGGACTGGAGTTTGACACCCCTGCATTAGTGTATCTGAAACATTAGTGCATGTTGCTGCACTTATGAGCACAGAATCCATAAAGGCAGTGATCTGGAACTATTTCACAATTAGTGATGTAAATCCATGCAAAGCAGACTGCAAACTGTACTGAACAAAAATATCAAGAGGAGGTACTTCATCATCTTCATAAAATACAAGTAACCTGATAAAACTTAAAATGTCAGTATGAGGAGTTTAGTGCTAACACATGCCAGTATCCAACAGCAAACACTAGCTAGCCTGCACACAAGCCTAGTTCTCTGAAAATAACAGAAGCTCTTATATTGTTCTTGATGATCAGCTTTTATCAGTTATCTGCATCAAGGGGTTTCAACACTCTCTTAATGTGATGCAGCCCAAGTATGAAATTCCCAACCAATGTCATGTAACAGAAACTGTCTTACCAAAGATACACGACTAACCAAAAGCATGACAACCAAGCTTTCAGCTTTACTACAGACATTTGGAGCAGCGACGTCGTCCAATGTCTCTCATTAGTTTAACTGCACAGTCGACAGAAGTAGTAGTAGTAAAATATTGAAAAATTAGTTAAAATGTGTGATACATGATTATGTAATTAAATCTAAAAAGTAAATACTTAAGGAAAATCCAAATAATTCACTGTTCTATGTTGGTGTTATGTAGGTTTCTTTGAACCAAAGAGTCAAATGAACTGTTACATTGCACTGTTTTACAAAAACAACTAAATTGTTCCATAATGTTGCCAATGCATTTATTCTAAGTAGGTATCGGAATATGTATCAGCAAGTATAAAAATACATGTATACTCATACTTGGCTGGAAATTAATGGTATTGATGCATCCCTCAGAAAAACATTCATTGCATGTACCAAAGAAAGTAAACTACTAAGAAAAGGTACCGCCTGAACCAAGCTGTAGTGGACAACACAACTTTTTCAGACATGTAAAACTTTTACACGTGTTTTGAAGTAGGCCCCTACCAAATTCCCAGGAAGATTTCATGGACCTGCTATCTTAAAATCACAGATTTCACTGATTTTATAAGAAAAATATTATATTTCACCACAGTTGCTATCTAAAATTCACATAGAATATGTAATTTGAGCGCAGTCTTGAACCCTAAAACATCTTTCTCACAGTTTAATTCCTGTAGCACCGTTCTCCAACCCAGTGAACTTTACAGCAAACACACACATACTTTGAAGGAAAATTTCTGCAATCTATGGTGTAGAGTAATCAAAGTTACTTTTTGTTTAGAAATGGACCAAGAGTAGTCTGCATAAAGGCTTGTTTGGACTCAGAATTTAGCTTCTTTAGTTTAGGACTGGAACTGCAAGTCTGTCATTAGTAACAAACACTAGAACAACATATCTGGGGTAAAACATGATTTATGTTGTAAACATTCCTTTGACAAATCCATGCACTGGTTGTGGTGCAACTAGAAGATCAAAAACCAAGTCGAGATTCTTATAACTAGGGGTGTCCCGATACAGCTTTTTCACTTCCGATATGATACCGATATGGCAACCTTGAGGAATGGCCGATACCGATAACGTCCGATAACGATATCAGCACAAATTATACACTTTTATTACTTATTTTGTACTGTAAATTAAAAAAGTCTTGAACGAGTGATATTTTTCAAACAGAAAACAATATTCAACAACAGTATGTATGAGAAAAACTGACCCATTTATTATTACTCAATGGGTAACATCAATTATAAACTTAAACAAGAATATTCAACTGAATAAAATTAAAATAAATAAATTAGAAGACCCTGAAAAATAACCTCAATAAATCCAACAAAATAAAATATACTTTTAAAGCGCTAAACAAACAATGCAGGGTCACTTTTATTATTTTTTTTTTCTTAGTCTTGACTAAAACAATAGTGTGAACAAAATAAACACATAATTCTTTTAACTTATTTAATTAGTCAGTTAACTAACTATGGCTCAGTCTCTGATTTCTGCAGTCCAAGCATGATATGCAGATTTTTTTTTAGGAAGATGAGCATTTCAGCATCCTGAGCGGTCAGCTTTCTCCTGTGCTCCTCAATGATAATAGATGCTGAGCTAAAGACCCTCTCGCTCTCGATACTTGTGCAAGGAGCACAGAGGAACTTGGCAGCTGTTGCTGCCAGGGTGGGAAATCGTGCTTGGTTGGCTCTCCAGTAATGTAACGGATTGTTCTTACATTCAATAGGAGCCTCACAGAGGTAGCTCTCCATTTCAGTGATTGCCCGTGGTGATCTGCTCAGAAGGACCTGCTGCTGTGCTGCTCTCCTCCAGTATCTCATCGAAGATGCATCGTTACAGATTTTGCGCTCGGCTGTAACGTCTTTTTCAGATTTGACCGAAAAATACTGCCACGCTGCCGACATCGCTGCTCTTTTTGGCTACTTTCACGGTAGCCCACTGTTGTTGTGATCACGTGGGGTCTGCATGCTGGATCCATTCGTGGCTGGATATAAACGCTGGAGTGGAGTAAGTGGACTACTGGATTTGACTCCTTATATCGGAACGCTTTTATCGTAGATTTTTTATGCTGGCCGATAAAATCCCATAATGTTTTTATGGCTGTTATCGGACCTGTATCCGATATCAATATTGGATCGGGACACCCCTACTTATAACCTTCATATTAGTAACTTTAATGGCTAATAGCGGATTTACACTACTAACATGTATCTTTATTTTGATTTATTACAGTGTTATACAGTGATTATATAGTCATTTACTGTAACATATATAACTTTTGTACAGTACGAAACATTGCGATATACGAATTGAAGTAGCAAAGAAGAACAGAATAATCGTTGAAGTATTTTAGCATATGATTATTTATTTATTTATTTATTTATTGTACGCCTGTGCAGCAGTGAGGCAGGAGAATGAAGCTGACAATAGCGAGATTGTTTTTCAGTAAAGATCACATTTCCTGTTCCTGGCTGAAAGCGAGGGTCAGCTGACACCACCCTCACCACCACTGCTGTCTTCACCAAGGAGAAAGAAAAAAAAACAAGAACGACAGAAAGACAGAAGCTGAGGCCCGGATTAAAGGGGAAATCCACCGACTTTCCAAAAATTCAATGTAATTAAATGTTTAAGATGTAAACAAAGTTATTCAGAGTCATTCATTTTCCCAAGTCAGGATTGTTCACAGTGCTGGTGAAAGGAACCACACATCTGGGTTTGTAATGCCTCTAACAGCTACCTCTATGGATAGTAAATAAAATGGCTGCATTTGTGTTGTCTGGTTCCTATTAATACCATTGTAAATAAATCAAAAAGCTCTGAATGACTTTGTTTACATCTGAAAGACTTAAAAATTTGGTGGAATTCCCCTTTAATGCTAAAAGTAACCCGAGCTGAGGAAAAAAGGTTTTGTGTTATAAACGCAATGGATCATGAAAGTATTCATTTATTACAGCTTATAGAACAGATTCCTGTGTGTGTGTGTGTGAGTGTGTGTGTGTGAGTGTGTGTTTGTGTGTGTGTGTGTGTGTCAGACAGGAATGTTAATGTCATCTTGTGTGGACAGAGCTCCATGAGGTTGCATATGTATGAGGTGAGCTGCTGGCAAACTTCAAACATAAAAAAAATCTGCACTGGAATGATGGATAGCTGAGAAGATAGAGAGAGAAGGGGAGAGACTGGGGTAGAACAGATGAAGAGAGAGGGAGAGAGAGAGAGGCCTGTAGAGATGGAGAGGTGTCATTATGTGCATTTTTGAGTCCACTCAAGTTCAACCACTCAATTACACACAGCTATAAATCCTACACATACTTATTCTCTCTCTCTTTCTCTCTCCCTTTGTCTTTCTCACACACTCTCATACTTTGTCACTCTCACTCTCTGTCTCTCACTGGCTCTGTCCTTCTCGTGTATACAGTCATTCTCTCTCTTGCTCTTTTTCTCGCTCTCTCACTCACTACACCTTGTTGTCTTTTTCACAGACTCACTCTGTCTCTCTACCAGTCTTTCTCTTTCTGTCTGCATCTCATACGCAGTCTCCCACTCTCTCTTTTTTACACACTCACTCACACACACACACACACACACACACACACTACCTAATAATGGTGTGTGTAAAGAGCTTTTAGAACAGTGGTGACATTTTCAGGTACAGATTTTTTGGGTTAGCATTAGCCAAAGATATTCTAAAAGTGGGTCAACCAAAGGTCAGCAGGCTTCCTCTCACCAACACACACTAACACATGCTCAGACACACAAATAAGGCTGTGTGTGTGTATGTGTGTGTATAAATGCACTAAACAATACTTCTAAAGATGTAACAATCCTACATTAATGTCAGCACCAAATACTAGAATTCAATAGTCACCTAAATCACCCAGTCATTTTAATAAAAACACAACCTGCTCAAATAGCTTTAAAAATAAATAATCATTGTATCATTTAAGCCGATGTCACATTTTGTTTTCCAGGACTTTCCTGGCATATGTAAATGCATACAGATGAATCCTTTAATGCTGGTTTTTTGTGTGATTTAATCTGTCCTTCTTTAATGATCAAATGATCTGTCACCATTGTTCCTTAAGAAATTCAACTAGAAGAAAAGACATTTAATGGACATTTATTTTGCTAGTTCCACAAATGAACATTTAAAAGAATCCGACATAAATTTAAAGTCAGACACATCACATTCAGTGTCTTGCCCTGAATGAGTGTGTAGAGTTAAAACACTCATAGTCTGACTGTTGTGCAAAGTAAGGAAGGCTAGAAAGCTAAACAGCTAGTTTAGCTAAATATTGCTTGCTACATGAAATAGACCAAAACAAGACAATTAAATTGTTTAAAACATTTATTTATCTGACAGTTCATCAGTAAAACATTTCAGTCTGTACATTAGCAGTTAAAGCGTGTGTGTGTGTGTGTGTGTGTGTGTGTGTGTGTGTGTGTGTGTGTTAGTTCATCATTAGCCGGTGTGTGTCAGCAGGGCTGTGTGTGGAATGTGTTTGAAGTTGAGGAGAGACAGCAGGATGGAGAGAATGTGAAGAAGTACAGCTCCAGGGTGAGGTCAGCGTGTGTGTGTGTGTGTGTGTGTGTGTGTGTGTGTGTGTGTGTTTGCACCCTCAGGCTCTTTAATGGAAAGTTTTCAAATGAAAGGATGGCAGAAGTTCTCTGAAAGTTCAGGAGAATTCTGAAGTTTAATAATCTCTCCACTAACAGCACTAATGTCTTAAAATGTCTTAAAGCCATAGTTCAACTACAATTACATTTTTAAAATGGAATTATCGCTCCAATTTCTCCATACACACAAACACGTGCATATGATCTGGAATTCCATACTTGCACAGTTGGTAAGTGGAAAACACATTCTTTATGTATCTGCAGATGTGTACATGCACACTATATCTATAAATACACACACACACACACACAGGACCGATATTCCAAGCAGCTGTTTCGGAAGTGAAGCTGGATTTGTCACACAGCTGTCTGTGTGTTCTGCTGGATCATTCAGGATGGAAGAGAGAGAAAGAGTTATGTGAAGTGAACTGAATTGAATGGAATCCAACTGAACAGTGGTTTGTAATTTGACATTTCATTATGCACCAATTTGTATACTAAGGAATTGAGCTCTACAAAGTTGCATTGTTTATTATGTAATTTATTTTCATTGTGGGTGTGATTCTGATAAGAATATTATCCGAAAATTAAGTTCTGATTTAAAAACTTGGTTCTGAATAAAAAGATTCTGATTGTGATCAAATGATTTGGATTCTGAACATTATAAACTGATTCTAATTCTGAATGTGATAGATAATGCAGATGAGAAGATTCTGATTCTGTTTCCCATTGTAATTAAGTATGTATTGTACACAAAGTATTAATTGAAGATTTCATTGTATTTATTTTAACAATGATTCTGATTGTCATAAGTATGATTATGAAGGTGATTTTGATAAACTGGGCATGATGAAGCGATTCTAATAAAGTGGGCTGGTTAAAGAGAGTCTGATTCTGATAAAGTGGGTCTGATGAAGTGATTCTGATTAAATGAAAATGGTTCTGATTGTGATTCTGAGTTATAGAGAGAGGCATGTGATAAAGAACTCAGGAGAGGAAGAATGAAAAAAGAGACCGCGACAGTTGAGATATATAGAGGGAGAGGAAGAGAGAAAAAACAGAGCGGGTGTATATGAACGTGGTTGGCAGCATCTATAATTGGAGATCCTGTCTTACACAAGGTTGATTTAGCAACAGTTAAAAACAGTGATAGAGAGCGAGATAGCTCAAAAGAGAATGAGAAAAAGAAATTGAAGTAGAGGGATAAAGTGAGTTTGGCAGATATTGAGGGAAAAAATTGAGAAAGAAAAGAAGTACTCAGATAGTGAGCTAGAATGAGAGAATAACATAGAATGAGTATTTTCCATCTGTCCTGCACAAGGTTGTGACCCCTCCCTGCATCAGGGTCATTCTCACACTCAGAGCAGTCGGTCATTACACTGAGTACATTAATGAACTGCACAGATTGATTGTTCACAGGAGAGAGAGACACACACAAAATAAAATGCACAAAAAAATACACCAACATTTACTATAGAATAGCCAAAATTATGGACACAGACAAAATCAGTACTGCTGTAGATCATATTACAATAGCTTGACAGTTTTACTGGTGTCAGCTGGATTAAAGATACGGTTATGTCCAGTGTTTACTTATTTTCTGGATTATTGTCTGATTTTACTGTCATTTCTAAAAATCAATAAAATGTGTGCTTAAAATAAAAGCATATTTTAATTAATATGCAATAAAGTACATTCATTCATCCATCTATCCATCTTCTTAACCACTTAAGCCTGGTCAGGGTTGCAGTAGGTCCCAATGATGGATTGTATCTCATTGTTAACAGCATAGTTTAATGGGGACCTATTATTCTCCCTTTTTCACAAGTAATACAGTTCAAGCAAAACAGCCCTGGTCAGAATGGTTGGTTTCAGCCCATCCTCTCTTCCAAGAGGGTCCACAGAGATTTCAGCCAATTCTAAGAATTAAACTCTGTCATCACACAGTTTCTCTACTTAGTGATAAGTGAAAGTTGACATTGACTCTTTGCCATCTCAGAATTGAAGAGTCTGGTCTTTGGGAGTCGACTCTCCACCACCTCCACTCAGAAATAAGAACAGAACAGCATAATAAAACCACATTTACTCGCTCTAAACTAGATTATAACCATGGTAAGATTATGTTGACATAAAACTGATGCAAATCACACAAAAAACTATCCAGCACTAGCCAGGCAGAGATCTGTATACATAGTCCAAAACACTAAACTTCTACTGAATCTTTTTAAAATTCGCAAAATTATGAATCTGAAATCAAGAATGTAACTGCTGCACCATTTAAGGTGGAATGTGAAATAAGAATAAAAAACTTGAGTTTCATGCAGAAACAGCAGAAATATTGCAGCACTGACAATATTTTGATAAAGTGATTCAAAGTTTGACCGAGTAATTATGATTCTGTCAAAGTGATTCAGATAAAAATGCTGTCAGATTAATACATGATGCTTAATGCTTGGTGTATTGTATCTGAAGTTGTCCATGTATGAGACATGTAATCTGGTTCAGTAGGTTCAGGTAAGCTTCTGTTCCGGGGTTTCTCTCTCTCTCTCTCTCATATACGAACACACTACTGTATTTACATGCCATTGACTTGTGTCAACCCTACATCTAAACTTAGCCCTACCCTCGGGTATTTCTGCTCATTTAATTTAAAAAAATGTGGTAAAAAAGCAAATTTTTTCATGTGTGTGCAGCATGTATCCCCAAACCCTACAACTTTTACCTACGGCCCTAAATTATGAGGACATTTGGTCCCCACAAACAGATAAATACCCAGAACACACACACACATACACACTTCCTGTTTATGTGTCTGTATTGTGATCTTAGACTAGAGAGCTAATTATAGGCCTCAGTGTGTGTGTGTGTGTGTGTGTGTGTGTGTGTGTGTGTGTGTGTGTGCGCGTGTGCGTGTGTTCACTCCTGACCCAAGTGTCTCTGGATGTCTTTTTCACTCCCAGTGTCTGTGTATGTGTGTGTGTGCGTGTGTGTACAGAAATAGCTGCACACCAGAAGCCATGAACAGGAAACAGAGACTACAACTCTAACAGGAAATAACACTCTCTCTCTCTCTCTACCTCTCGCTCTCTCCCTCTCCCTCTATCTCCCTCAATCTTCCTCTTCTTTCTCTCCGTTTGTCTATCTCTCTGTCTCTGTCTGTTTGCCTTTCTCTCTCAAACACACATACACACACATTGTTGTGTTTTATAGACCACTACATCATATCCTGAGGGATTTCCATTTAGACCAACAGGTTTCTCACATGCTGTATAAGAAGCAGACAGGCAGACAGAGGGACAGACTGACAGAGTAAAGTGTGGGATTATTTTTGAAGAGCTAAAATCAGAGTTTCCTCTACAGCAGGAAACCAAACAATCATCATTCTGCTCAGGGGAAATACACTCACTCACTCTCTCTCTCTCTCTCTCTCTCTCTCTCTCTCTCTCTCTCTCTCTCTCTCTCTCTCTCTCTCTCTCTCTCTCTCTCTCTCTCTCTGTGTGTAATTAAAATGGCTGAGATCTCTGGTGGTGATTAACTCTCCCTCAGTGTTCTGTTCATTGTGCTTAGAGACCAAAACAATTATTTAGAGAGAGAGAGAGAGAGAGAGAGGTGAGACCAAACATCAGCTTATTAAATAAACAAGAGTTTCATATTCAATCAATAATTTCTTAATCTGTATTTGTATTTATTTCATTTATGCTTTCTTTAGCAATGCAGTGATAGTAGTAACATTGTAACATTCACACTGTACCACAATAACATTCAAATTTGTAATGCTAAAATTTTATCTGTACTATTCAAACTGTAATACTCGCATTCAGACTGCAACACTGTAACATTTATTCAGTACTATTGAAAGTGTAACACTCACATTTAGACTACATCACCAACATTTAATCTGTACTATTCAAAGTGTGATACATTCAGACTGCAATACTGTAACACTTAATCTGTATTATTAAAACTGTAACACTCACATTCAGACTGCAAAACTGTAACATTTAATCTGTACTTTTTAAAGTGTAGCACTCACATTCAGACTGCAATACTGTACATTTTAATCTGTTCTATTCAAACTGTAACACTCACATTCAGACTGCATCACTAACATTTAATCTGTACTATTCAAAATGTAACACATTCAGACTGCAATACTGTAACATGTAATCTGTAACGTGTAATCTGAATTATTCAAAATGTAACACATTTTAAACAAATTAAAACTGTAACATTGTTACATTTTAAAGTAACTTTCAAATTGTGTGTGATGATCTGTTTGGCTAGCTGACAGGTTGACAGGACTCGAAAATCACAATACATTCTAACACAACAGCAGGACATTCACTTTTATTCACATTTAATAAGCAACAAAGGCTAGACACACACATGGAGTATTTATAAGGGTGGTAATCAAGGAGAACATGACGAAACAGCCGTGTACATTAATGTGACATCACTGGGGGTGGAGACATGATGTAACAACAGGCAAAAGCAGATGAAAATGTGACATGTGACACTGCAACATTCAGAATGTAACAAAGTCAAATTCAAACTGGCAAGTATGTGATGCCTTATACATGCAGTTAACACCATGCTGATTGGTGGCCTATAAGCTACATAACCCTCATTGCTCCAGTGTAAAACTAAAAAAGCAAAATTAAAAAAATCTTGACAGAGTGACTACATTTTGTTTGGGTTTTTTTTTTTTTTTTTTTTTTACTTTTGCGTACATGTAAGTGTGTATGATGAATGTTTAACTCTGCCTTTAGAAAGAGAACCTGAGAGGTTTTGGAAAGTTCTGTCAGAGAAACATTATACTGCACATGCATAATACACCTCTGTACACACACACACACACATAAATGAGTAACATCTAATGATAATTTGCATAAGAAACACATTTTTTTGGATGCCGAAAGTACAACATTATATTATTCACTCTGCCCAGAGGTTCTGTTGAACAAAAGTTGTTTTTACCAGAGTCTTAAAAGAGATTGTCTTAGAAGAAAAGTCCTAAAAGAGAAATAGTGAGAAAAAAGAAGACATAGGGCAGAGATGTTGCAAATATATGGTGGACTTTCTAAAGTGTGTCTAATAAATTATCTAAGGAATTTCTAATAAAGTGGCTATTTTGTGTTCTTTATGCTCAAATATACAGATAGAACAACAATGCTTTTACATTTTTTTAAAGTGAAATATTTTCTACAGTTCTTCAGTAGTCCTTTTATGAAGGCAAGGAAAACCATGTCAAATAGGGATGCACCGAAATGAAATTTTTTTGACCGAAACTGAATACTTAACATGGTTTTTCATGTATATAAAGCAGTATAAAATGTGTAACTAAACTGTTTACCAAAATAAGTATTGTAGTCAGTACTATTTTAATAAACTGGTTTGACATCATTAGGTTTCATAACATGAGTTTAATTGATTATACTTTAATATTTGTTTATAAAACAAATGTTAGAAAAAAAAATAATATATGAATATGTATGTAGATGCATATTTTTTACTTTATTATTAATATTTAATATCAAAATGGCTAAAATTACCACAGCTAAACAGCTAAAATTATTGAAGTTACATGGATTTTTTGTGTTCAATTTGAGTGTCATTGATTACAGACACTGAAACTCTTTTCTTCCTATAATTGTGCAATGGTCCCGAACATTGCGACTGCTAGAGCAGACACAACACAAGCTAATACAAACACAAAGCTAAGCTGCTGTATTTTGACTTCATAATAACAAGTTCAGTTTGTGGTTGTAGTTTGTTGTTTTTTTCCATTTCACCACCAAACTGTAACTGCTGGTGAATCTGTGTTTTGTTAACTGGTGAGGAAAAGCAGAATTCTGAATGTCAAAAAAAGGTAGCAGTGTCATTAAAAACCTTATTGTACTGTATAAATTATTTGTCCTTTTCACTTATTTGGCTGAACACCTTAATTTTTTTTTTTTGTTGCCATTTTTGGCAGAATAATTTCAATTGACATATATTCAGTGCATCCCTAATGCCAACTAAAAGAACCATTTGAATACTTAATTGGTTCATTGCATTTGAAATTGCTAGTCTATAATCAGTAACCTGTTATTATTGGTACTTTTACTTTATGCTTTGTTGAACCATTTTGACTACTATTATTCCACCATTACTGTATCATGTGATATTACCATAAAATGATAGATAATAGTGCATCTCCAAAAATGAGAATATTGTGAAAAAGTAGTACAGAAAGGTAAACTGTGATATATTTTATATTCATCAGACATAAAGTGACATATTTCAAGTCTTTTTCATTTGATATTGATGCTGTTTGAGCAGTAATTTATGCAAACTCAAAAAGAAAGTTTTACTAATTTGAGATTCTGGATTTTCGTGAGCTTTAAGCCAAATACATCAACAGCAAACACAAAAGAACTCTTTCACAATGGAGTAATTGTTTGAGATGCACTGGTATACTATTATGTAATCATGTTATGTTTTGCTTTATTTTATGTCTGATATCTATATTTACTATAAAAATTAGGGATGCACCGATACCACATTTTTTAAAACCGAGTACGAGTACAAGTACTTACATTTAAGTACTTGCCGATACCAAGTAC
>BRDA01081741.1:0-28534 GCA_036984385.1 Crenuchus spilurus | reverse complement strand
TGCTCACTGGATTGTAGGATTTTAGACATGTAGAAACTCTTCTGTGAATCCAGATAGCAACTCCATGATGTTCACGACCCTCTTTGCCTGAGAACTGTGTCCATCCTTTGTTTTGAAGTGTCCAGTGCCTGACCACTTAGTCTCAGACAATCCACAAATGCTGATGTTCAGCCTTTCTAATTCACTACTAAGTATTGATAACTTGCAAAGTGAGTTTAGACCCCTCACATTCCATTGTCCAATCTTGCCACAAAGTCTACTGTTTAGCTTCTCTTCATCTTTCCTTGTTGTATTGCGTAATACGACCTTTGATGAGCCAGTAGTACACTTTTCAATACCCACCCTGTTTCTCACAGTGGGTACCACGGACCTTTTTATCCTGGGCGACGTCCGAGCCAGTATGGCATTCTTAGTTTTTGACTTCATTTGTGCTCTGTGGGATAAATAGACTGACTAAGCATCCCAATCTCTTGTCAGCCCTGCAGTCGACTCAATGTTATGCTAAGTTGCACCTAGCATACACCTCATGAAAATCAACATCCAGTGTTATTAGCAGTAAAGCAACATAACACTTAAAGTTGTAAGAACCATGCTGCAGCCCACAGTTCCAGGTCCCGTTGGATGGGGAGTGTGATCGCTCTTTGTCTGGAACCTCCTCTTCGACCTTACCATCATGGGTGGCCCTACCAGGAGCATAACTCCAGATGGTATCGCTCTTAGATTCAAAGGTTCTCTCAAGCTTCTCCACCACGGCAAGGTAGCGATCTCAGGAGAAGATTTAACATATATATATGTATATGTATATGTATATATATATATGTATATGTGTATGTATGTATGTATATATGTATGTATATATGTATATATATATATATATATATATATATATATATATGTCTTGGGTTCGAGTCCACATCTGAGTGGAGTTTCCATGTTCTCCCCGTGTCTGCGTGGGTTTCCTCCGGGATCTCCGGTTTCCTCCCACAGTCCAAAAACATGGAGGTCAGGTGAATTGGCTACTCTTTAAAAAAAAAAAAGTCTGTGTGTGTGTTCACCCAGCGATGGATTGGCACCCTGTCCTGGACTTAGTTGAATAAACTTTTTTGGGATTTGTTGACACTGTGAAATTTTTAATCAACATATTTCTCCTTTAAAATGTTACATTTACTCAGATTAAATTTTTGATCTGTCATCTATGTTAAATTACAAATAAAAAGTTGACATTTGCCATCTCCACATCATTGCATTCAGTTTTTATTCACAATTTGTTTAGTGTCCCAACTTTTTTGAAATTCGGTTTGAATTTCCCAATATAGTGGTAGCCAATTAGCCCATCCCCTCCGTTTGGCCTCTCCCCATCACTTTGTAATGTCCCTGACTCTAGGAGGGTGCAGGCAAGCACAAGCCTCCTCCGTTGCGTGTGATGCAGCCACTGCTTCTTTTTTCGAACCACCGCTGATACACCGTCACTGGAGAGCCTAACACGCTTGGAGGAAGGCACACAGGGTCCCCAGCTCTGATTTGACCAATCAGTAGACGCCTGAGCCAGCGGACATTGCAATGTGAGAGTGATTGGGAGAGTGAGAGCGCCACCTACCCGCCCAAAGAGAGCACTGCCAATTTTTTATTTCTTGGGCCCCGGCTGTTGATGGCAAACAGCATGACCGGGATTCGAACTCGCGATCCTCTGGTCATAGTGTCAGCGTCTTAGCCTGCTGATTTTTAAATTTAACATTTTTAAATAAACTTTTAGTGGAACACAGGAAAAACAAACACACACTGCAAACAAATCTACAATGTCAACAGCAGAACCAAACTCTTAATGTTGAAACACTACATAAACCTTTAGTGCAGACTGGCATTCAAGAAAATCAGACGCCTCAGTTTAGATGGGCTGATGCGATTCCTTCTGTCTGTTCTGCCCCTTTCCTCAAGTTTTTTTTTTTAAGCTGTTAAAATATTTTACTTTATGTAGTTTGTTCTTGGGAAGTGTTACGTCCTGTGACGGTTGGGGAGTGTTTCTCTTTCCTTTTCTCTCTCCCTCTGGCTGCTCTTAGGTCGCTGCTGCGTGCTGGTTGATTGCTGCGCTGCGTGGATTGGTCGATCTGTGTGAAGTGGATGTGTGACTCCGCCTACTGCTGAGTGGATCAATTACTGGCCTGCTGCTCAGCGTTCTCCACTGCTCCTGATTGGCTTAGCCTAATTGACTAGGCTAATAAATAGTCTTTTTGTTTAGCAGTCTGTGAGCTGCCTTTTGTCTGGTCTGACGTGCTGCTCCAGTGGGCACCCGCCATCTTAGACCAATTTTGTGTGTGTTGTTCATCTACAGGATTGTAGGGATGACCTGCCTATTCTTTTGCACTGTCCATTTGCCTCTGTTTTGGAGAAGAGTAGGTAGGTCAAGTTTGTGTATTTTCTTTTCTTTACTTTACTTATAGTAAGTTAGTTTCTTTTTGTTTTAGAGAGTTTTGTTTATTGTTTTGGCCTGAGGTCACCCTGAGTTTTATCATCCTGTTTTTGATTAATGGGGTTAATTTGAGCCATTCAGAAAATAAACCTGTGTTGAACATACTTGATTCTGGTGTGGTTGTTGGTCTGAGGGTGAGTGGGTGCTCACTTTAAAACACCTTTGTTGCGTCTTTCCCTAGAGGACGTAACAGGAAGTAGGAGTGAATGTCATCTAGACTTTGTGTAGGATTGGGGCAATTTGTAAATTTGTTTCAGTCTTAGGCCCAGTTTTGTCTCTCTCTCTGCTGGTTTGTTTCCTATTTTGGCATATATTCTCACCCCTGTTCAAGGGTGAGAATATATGCCGAAATGGGGGGGGATAGGTCCCAGTTTAGACAAGTCCAAGATTAACAGCATTGTGATGCACCAGTTCCTACCAGACAGAATGTAAGGTTACAACCATGGATCAAGAAGATGGGTGGTCACTAGCCATCAATTAATGCAAAGCTGCCTGGATTTTAACGTAAACAATAGCTTAAATCCCCCCAAAGCAATGAGAAATATGTTTTGGCTTTAATTCTACTTGTTCTGGTATCAATAATTTTGTTGAGTGAAGATTTAATTATCAGAAATAAAATTCAGACTAGTTCAACTAATTCAAACTGTTTGTTATTTACTACTGAAAAACAAATTCATGACCTCATAAAAAATAAGAATTCTTGATATCAAAGCTAAAACAGCCTACCATAAAAGACTGGTGGAAAGCATGGATAAATTAGTTTTATTCCACCAAAAATTTATTTCTAAAGACTTCCTAAGACATTAGTATTTTGTTGTTTGTGAACTTATTCAAGATCTGAGAGGACTGCAAAATGTTAATTTTGCTCAAACCAGGAAATAGTAAAACCAGAGTAGCTGGTCATTTACAGTGGACTCATTTTTTTCAGAGCTGTATTTCAAAGTTTCAAACTCGGATATCACACATTATACATGTAAATTAATTTTAAAAGAAGTCACAAAAAAAAAAAATCAGATAACTATCACTCATTCTTTATTTTTCATCACTTAACATACCTCAGTATTGTTGTACTTTATTTACATGTATCCCCATCACTATATACATGTATATTATTTGATACTGCATTCATCTTAAACATTGTAGAGAAGTACTCCAAAAGTTCTCCTCCAGTGCAGAAAATAGACTTTTATAAAAGAGCAGATGAAATGGGAATGTTGTCCATTTCATACATACTGGTGTCCAATCATGACTGCAGTGAATCCCACTTGAGGTTTTCTCTGAAGTGGCTTACGTGAGGAGGGAGCTGACTCGCTTCAGAGGAAAGAACTCTACACTCAGAGAAGTCTACTTTTAGATTCCTTTTCACAAAGAAAAGACACAAATACAAAGAAATTCTGTCCACTTCAGAATGGGTCAGATCTACATCCTAAGCAGTACTGGTGGATCTCCAAAAATTAGAAGTTCATTTAATTTAATTAAAAAAGGTAAACTCATATTTTATATTCATTACACATAAAATTATGTATTTTAAGCCTTTTAAGATTACTCATTGAACAGTAATTTACTCAAACTTGAAATGAAATATTCTAATAATTTTTAGATTTTCATAAACATTAAAACTAAAAAAAACCTTGAAATATGTCTCTTTACATGTAATGGATCTAAAATATATGGTATTTTTAATTAAATTATGAACACAAACCTTTTTACAATATTCATTTTTTGGCACTGCAAACTAGAAAATGGAATGATTTGTGCAATGCTTATGTACAAAAGTATATAAATGAGTGGCACCTGAAAATATTTAACTTGAAATGGGATTTTTTTTTTAAAGAAAGAAAAAAAAACCCTTGCACTAATGGATAAGAATGTGAAATGAGATGGTCATGAGAATGGTCAGATCATTAGCATTACCTTAAATCAGGCCACACACAGTCATACATGTAATCAAGTATAAATGCATGCATACAACTGATGCATGGACTCTCACATGCATGATTTCACCCTCACAGAGTCACAAACATGCCAGCTCACTGGCACATACTTCAGGTCACAGAGAAAGGAGCATTAACAGGTCAGTTACTGACCAAACACAAAAACTGGACAAAGAACAGGGTAGACATGGAGGGTGGCACAATATACCTTCCACCATAACAATACTTCTATTGAAATAGTTTTAAACCAAAACAAACCCAGTCAAAACAATCGGACAGTGTTCATGTTAAATGTCTAAGTTGGGCTACGTTCACACTACAGCCTCATTACTCAATTAATATTTTTGCTCAGATCAGATTTGACTATATTGACGGTTCACAGTAATGTAAGGGATCTGTATCTAATGTAAATGAGTCTGTTTCAATACATGCGCACACATATGTTTATGTACGTCCAGGGTTGCCAGGTCCAACAAAAATATCCAGGCCAAAGTCAGTCTAAAACCCGCCTTTCAGAAGCTTAAACTAGCCCAAAATATGTCTGTCACGTTTGAAGCAAATGGCAAAACAACTATGAGTGTACGACTTAGTATTTGTTTATAAGGGATTTATTATCAGTCCATCAAACCTTTTTCTTTATCCCAGTTCTTGCAATACCGCCTCCCGTATTTCCTCATACACCTGGCATATTAGCTAGTGATCGTTTCACCTTTTCTTTCTTTCTGTCTGTCTGTCTGTCTCTCTCCCTCCCCTTTTCAGGCTATCTTTCCTTATAGTGTTATGTTCTCTTCATTGTTGTTGTTTTCAAACTTCCTTAGTGTCGACTTATACACGTCCGACCGCACGTGTTGAAGTAATATCCAAGGCAACACCCACTTTTTATTGTTTTTTGGCGGCCACGGTAACTTTTAAAAGTAGCCCAAAAAACGCACCCTGCCACCCTTGAATTTTCACCTGTGACTGGATTTTCAAACAAGCCCAATTTGGCACGAAATCCGCAAACCTGGCAACTCTGTGTACGTTGCCTCAGTCACCAACAACATAAAACGTTTGTATAGGGTTGCCAGATTTGAAAAAATGCAATCGATAGGTAAAAGTTCAGAGTTGTCGGGTTTTTCTACAAAATAGAAAAAATATATGATTGACAAAGTAATATTAGAAGATTTACCTTTTAAAGCTACTTTCAATGTCTGTGATTAGGCACTTTGGATTCTGGGCTATTTTCAGCTTGTTTATTACAGTTCTCTCTCAGACATTGGGCTGGAGAATGTTTGGGACCTGGCAACCCTGTATTAGACTGACTGTTTTAAAACTGGTAAACAGATGGGTTAGTAGCTGATGTATGATGGTGTTTAGCTGAGGAGGACAGTGAACAGCTGGTGGATTGTACATGATCAGGTGGAGATAAAAAAATAAAAGCTGCTCTGTATGTAAACAGGAGAGAAGTCGAAACTAGTTTAACACCAAGCACATGTGTACAGACAAAAAACACATCAAATCTGTTCTGACCGCTCCCATTAATGTCACATTACCAAAATCATATATGTACCTGATGTGGACCACATCTAAAAATGACTAAAATCTGATTTGATAAGATCGGATTTGACATTTCACACAGCCCTGAAAAGATCAGATCTGAGTCACACTAAGGCAAAATAAATCTGATTTGAGTCACTTCAGCACTAATAATGTAAACATAGTCTTAATCTGTTATACAGTGCCATCAGAAAAAGAGAATATTATGAAAAAGCTGACTGCCTCCATACAATGGTGCAATGATACAGTAATTAGTAGTAAACGAGCCCAAACCAACCAAACAGACTTGTTGGAAGTTGGACATTTCTGTATTGTACATTCTGTTCTGATTAATTTTATGAATATTCTCATAACTTCAGATATTTTAGCCATCAACATTAAAACAAAACAGGCTTGAAATTTGTCACTTTATGTCTATAAAGTGAATAATATAAAATGTGTTTATCTTTTCTAATTAAATTATGAGCAAAAATGAACTTTTTCATAATATTCTTTATTTTATTTATTTATTTTTTTTTTTGCTGTAGCACTGTACTTTTGAATTTCAAGTTTTTGTTTGTTTTCATTATTTTGGGAAATTCCAAGCTGTTGCTCCCCCACCATCAATTCCTTATTAGCTGTTCAATCTTACATTTTTTTCCAAATAGATCTACACTGTTCTTGCAGACTCTTTTAAACATAAGGAAGCAGTAATTATTAATTTGTTAGCCCAATCATGCTGTGTCATGAACACATTTGGCTTTTTACACTCTACCTACTATGAAAACCAGGACCTTTAAAAGCTACAACTGCTTGGCAAACCTCAATGAGGCATACTTATTGGCCACTTCATTAGGTACACATACCTTGTATCTCCACTCCACTGCCCATTTTAGCTCCACTGACCATAAAGGTGCACTTTGTAGTTCTACAATTAAAGACTGTAGTCCATCTGTTTCTCTGTATACTTTTTTAGCCTCCTTTCACCCTGTTCTTCTTGAGATGGTGGTGTGGTGTTCGTGTGTTGTAGTTTTATGAGTGGATCAAACACACCAATGAAGGACTAGAGGATCAACATAAACTGCAGCAACAGATGAGCTACTGTCTCTGACTTAACATCCACAAGGTGGACCAACAATGTAGGTGTGTGTAATAGAGTCAACAGTGAGTGGACAGAGTGTTTAACATCTCCAGCAACTCACACACTAACACATCAATACCACGTCTGTCACTGGGAATGATCCACCTGCTCTGTGAGGGTCCTGACCATTGAAGGACAGGGTAAACAAAGTATAGAGAGAAACAGATGGACTACAGTCTGTAATTGTAGAACTATATAGTGTGCCTTTATGTACCTAATAATGTGAATGTATTTGATATTGAGACATTAGAGTGCAAGGAATAAGTGTAAACCTGGACTAAATAAGACATTTTAATTAAGTAACCATGAAAAATCATTTTTTAGTTCAGACTAAACATTTGTTCCTAATAAACTAGTAGATGTGATGGGGTACTTCAACAGTTTCACTACAATGCTCTTAGAGCCGTACCACATTTTCCATAATGTTTACAAAAATAATGCAATGAGAAATATGAGTAGATAAATCTAACACATGGAATGGTAATACATGATATCACTTATAATGTAAGACAAGTACTCATGATGCTTATGTAACTCGATCATAAGTGGCTATAAAAAGGAATGTTTTTGGAGAAAGGGAGATCATTTGAGGGCACAAGTGAGTTCATCAATGCTCTCTTTTTATCTGTTTTGCTTTCTCACACACACAAACACACACATTCATTACACCTTGAGCTAGATTATAAGTCATATCAGTGATCTATCAGATTAAAACTACTTTCTTTGGCCTTTCATTTCCATGCTCTTTCATTTAGTTCCTTCTCTTTGTCCCTCCACCTTTCCCTTTCCCTCCCATTCAAACCTTTCATTCAATATGCCTTCACCTCCTTCATTCCATGTACCTTTCATTTATTTCTACCTTTCAATTTTAGCTCATTTTTATTGACTAGTACAGTGGTATTAGTGCTACTGTGCTAAAGCCTCAGAGTCTTATTCAGACCTAAAATTACTCTGCAGATCAATTCTCAATGGCCACTTCATTAGGTACCTTGTATCTCCACTCAAGGTCTGTCTCAAAACTTAGTGAGATGTCTAACTAGGCAGGGTCTAACTAGTTAGTGTTCTAACCATCTACCCACCCTTATAATACAGATGTGATTGTGACCCTTTAGTTAGACAACGATGACATCACTTATTAATGCCCACTGCACATGCCGGCACTTACTTATCTCAGTTGTCAAAATCACCTCAGCATATCAGCAACATAAATCTGCTCTTACAGCAATTTTAGTAGAATAACTTCATTAAATGCAAGAATAAATCACTGCTTGCCCTGCTTCTGGCCCCTCTGCTTGTGTTTGCCATCTTCAAACATAAGCTGCACCATGTTGCATTGTGGGATTGTTTTAACGACTGAAGTCGCATTCCATGCTTTTTCAATATTCAGTCAAAATAAGGCATCAAAGAGGCAGAATATTGAGGTATCTAAGAATTGAGACAGCGTTCTTCTTGGGGGCGCATAATGTGATGTAATACACTGTCTATGTAGAGCGTTCAGTAGGCATTGAGACAGACCCTCATTGTCCATTTTACCTTCACTGACCATTGTAGTTCTTCAATTACAGACTGTAGTCCATCTGTTAATCTGTACACTTTATCAATAATCAGGACCCCCATAGGATTGCTGTTATTTGGATGGTGGCTCTGCTGTGTCTGATCCACCTGTATCAGTGCAACACACACTAACCCACCACCACCACATCAGTGTCACTGAAGAGCAGGGAATAAGTCACCACCCAAACAATATCAGCTCTGAGGTGGACAATGAGTGTATATACAAGGTCTATTCAGACACACCCATTCTGGCTTATCCAGATTGTCAGGAGCATCAGAATGTGGTAGTTTGGGATTGGAGCTCCAGATGGCTTGAGGCAAACCACAGTATACATAAATATCTATAATACTGAGTCCACAACAGAGCAACATGTACATTCAGCTCTGAATTCTCTTTCCTTCTTATTTTAGTCTGTTATCACTAACTTACACACATCTCTCACACACACACACACACATACACGCACACACACACATTTGTGCCCCAGAAAAGATCATTCCAATAACAAATTCCCACCCCCAGTCTTCCAATCGTCCTGTCAAGTCTCTCTCTATTCTTAGTTGATTTCTCACAAATCCAGCCATTTCCTTTTCTCCTGCTCTTCACAGCTGCTGTCCATCATCCTCCATGATGCCTTGGGCCTTCAGTTCCTCCAGCACGTTGTCCAGGTAGCTAGGGTCAGGGTAGCCGTGGCCTGTCAGGTTGGAGCCGAACTCAGTCTTGTGGTGAATCTCATTCCAGATGACTGTGTCCGACTCGCCTGTGGTGCTTGAGGTGCCCACTGAGAAGATCAGCCTTCTGTCCCATGCTACCAACAAAAGCCTCAACACCTTTGAGAGAAGACAAAGATGGCTGTTACAGGTATTACATACTCGCATGCCTAATAGATGCATGCAGTGTACAGCAGAATCCTGAAATTAAATTTTAACTGAATATTTTACTAAACATTTGTCTTGAAGTTTTATTATACTGCACTGTTAGTTTTTAAATGACCACAATTAAGAAAGAGTATTGACTGTGAAGTATATATAATATACACAGCAAATAATAAGCCAACAATATTCTACAAATGAGACAAATTAGAGATTTAGACTAGATTTAAGGTGAGTCACTTGCTAAGAGATATTTTTGAGTGTAAAAACTCCCAGAGCTTAGAGCTAGTCCCAGGTTTAGTACCGCCCCTGCACCTGACTGATATTTGATGTATTTAATGAGGTTAGTATTGGTGATAGTAGATGGGATCATTGCTATACTTTGTATTGTATCGTATACTATATACACAGGGGCAGCCGTGGCCTAGTGGTTAAGGATCTGGTGTCGGTTCGATCCCTGGGCAGGTCACGACTGAAGTGCCCTTGAGCAAGGCACCTAACCCCCAATTGTAAGTCTGCTAAATGCCTCAAATGTAAATGTATACTAATGTTATGATTCAAGGCGAAGTAGACAAACCTTAAGAGCAATCATAGCAAATTTTATCTAAGAGCTGAGAAATGGTCTGCTGTACATGTTAACAGACACATACAAAGCTCCTACCTTGCGTCCTTTCTCATTGTCTGGGAGATAGCAGTGACGTGGAAATCCTCTTGCAGTGAAAGGCTTTCCATAGTTTGGATGCTCAGGGCCCTTCAGAATAAAAAAAAATTATACACAATTCTTTCCCTGATGATGAGGAGTAAGGCAAGTAATAAATACAGCTGCTATGTACTGTCTGAGTCAAACTCTCTGTGACTAGGATGTACCTGTATCCAGGGTTGTATGTTGTAAATGATGCGGATGGTTTTGCAGTCAGGATGTCCTGGCAGCGAGTGGGGGATGACGTGGTACTCCATCTTGCCAGGTGGCTGGTTACCTGTCTTCACACCATAGATGGTCTTACACGTGGGGCACTGAAGGCTTCCGTCCTTGTTGCCATTGTTGTACATGGCGACCAAGCACTGCAGATGGTACTGGTGACCACATTGTGTCAGTCGACCTACTGACTCTGCACGCGACACGCCACCCACGCCCGGGCCTTTATACCCGGAGGGGCCAGTTAGAGACTCCATACAGATAGTGCAGTCCTGAGGGGAATTAATGGTATTATTTCATTATATAACATTTATATAACAGCATATTCATGCTATGAGTCACAGTGTATTAAATCATGTTCAAGGATCCATGTAAGCAGGAACAGAATTTACATTTAATATTGAATATTAAAATACACTCTATGTCCAAATGTTCGGGGACACCCCTTCTAATGAATGCATTACACAGATGTATAAAAGCACACACAGCTTATAGAGAAGTACCTCCAATAGAATAGGACTAAACATGATCCTGTTGGCACAATGTCTATTGCCAGGCATGGGCTACAGGGGGACATTGAGCTGTGGAGCAGTGGAACTGTGTTCTCAAGCAGACTAATAAAAAGTCTTACTTGGACAATAGAGATTAGTATCGTTATAGTTACTCCAACAAAAGCAAGATAAACTCTTTTAACACAGTTGAGCAATAAGCAGGTGTCTCAATACTTTTTCCCATGTAGAGTATGACATGGCCTGATTTAATTTAGCTCATTTTGGTGGTAGCACAACATGTGATGCTAAGATCACAGTTTTCTGAGATCCAGTTCTGTAGAGTGTGTGGCTCTATGCCCTGAGCATACAGAGAATAGGAACATGAAATGAGGGAAAGAACCATGACGTACCTCTTCTGGAGGATTTCTGACTTTATGCAAGTACCTCTTCACTACTTCTTCAGGAGTTTTACCTACAAAGCCAAGGAGAAAACATTACTAGGTAGTTATTGCAGATACTCAATTAAAATCTGTGTGCAGGCTGTAGGAGTACAGGATTATTTTCAGTATTTTGTGCAGGTGAGAACAGGTCAGATGGGATAACCTTAAGAATGTGTGTGAATGTACCTTTGTGAGCCTGTTTTTTGCTGGTTTTGCGGCAGCAATGTCCAAGACCAGGGACAGGCTTGATGTCACTCTTACTGACAGGAGGAGGGTGCAGCACCAGTTTGGGAGGACGAGTCAAACACACAGGTAATGCTGCCGCACTCATCAGAATACCTGTGATCCCTGCAGAGCACAGAAGATTAACTGTTGACTACAGCAAACAGACACTAAATAGAGTTGAACGATTAATCACAAACACACAATATAAGAGAGCCTACTTTAATAAAAATTTAGACTTAAGTTTAAAGTGGGTGAATTTAACCTAAGTCAGGGCTTTGAGCTTCCTGTAGATAAGTTGGACCAAACCAGGGCAACCAAATCTCCATGTGTTGACATCACAACCACAACTTATTGGCAGTCTGGCCAACTACATTCAGGGGTCAAACCTCAAGCCAGAAAAAGTGAGGAAAACAGACCTGAACATTCATTTTAGAAAATAATCACAATTTAAATTGTAGTCATGATATTAGTCTGAAAAATTGCAATTAGATATTTTCCCCAAACAGTTCAGCCTAGGGGTCGGCGATATGGCATATCACAATTATTATTTTTTATTTTTTGCAGGATCGTGATCACAATTTTATTTTTTTTTTTTTTCAAGTTCATTTTTAATACCACTTTGCAAGTTACTAAACAGTACCACCAAACTAATTTCCCATTTAGACATATAGTACTAAAAGAAAAAAAAATTACAGACCATTTAGGCCGAAGTAACTTTTTGAAGAGATTACAATCGGTGTGCAATTTTTGTGTAAATAAAAAAGTAAACAGTAAAAGTGCACAGGAAAAGTGCACTCTGCTTTAACAGCTACAGTCTTAAAAGAAGTGGCTCTTCAAGGGTTCTTTAGTAAATAAAATGGTTCTATATAGAACTTTGAACACCAATGAAAGGGTTCTTCAGATGGATGAGGAATGTGTTATAGATAGTTCTATATAAAAGTCTTTTGAAAATTTTTCTATATAGCACCAAAAATGGTTCCTCTATTATTACCAGTGTTGCGAATAACGGCGTTAAAAATAACGGCGTTAGGTAACGACGTCATTTTGTCAGTAACGGGATAAAATAATTAATTACTTTTCCTGTCGTTACAACGCTGTTTACGTTACTGGTCATTAAAAGCGGTGCGTTACTATATATTGATATGCTAACAGTAATCCGAGTGGACCTCTGCCCAGGCTAGTGAGGAGTAACAGGTGTTACACCGAGAACTGTGACCTGTCGAGATCTGTGACTTGATAGAAGAAGTCACAGATCTCTAAAGTTCACAGTTCTCGGTGTAACACCTGTTTAACTTAAGTCAGTAAGCGATTGGCTAAGGCAGCGTTATGGTAGCCAATCAGAGCCAGTGTTTTTACACGTGTGCCGAAATGGCAGAAATGGCGAATCAGGAGCAAACCGAAGAAAAGTTAGCATTTTCAAGGTGGCGATATAAACATTATTTAAAATTCATTGAGGTTAAAGGCAAAAACGTGGATGTAATGTGTACATTATGTCCTCAGACGAAGACTTTGTCGACATCCACTGTAAGCAACTCTAATTTAATAAAGCATCTCACAACGACCCACACAGCTACAAAGTTAGCGGCTAGAAACACCGACACCAAAGTAAGCCGTCCACTAGCAAAGGACTCGGAGCAAAGTCCGCCAAGCAACAAAGGCTTGATTTTTAAAGAATAAGACTATAGAGGTTTTGTTATTAAGTTTACTTCTGTTGTGAACAAACCAGATGTCTCAGGTTGAGAGAATTTAATTTGATAGATGTAAATGCACTTTATATGGTGTAACTGGTTACTTTTACTTTTTATTTTTTTATTTTTTTATTTTTTTTTTTTACAAAGATTTGGTATTTTAAAGGATTTTGTCCTGCACTGGTCTGTTTATGTGCAATAAATATCAAAAGTTATGTACAAACACCTTTCTGATCTACTCATTTCAACTGACTGAAAACAGTTTTTTCCAAAAAATCCTTATTCTTTGACAACTTTTTTTTAACTGTAATGCAAATAGTTACTTTCCCTGGTAACGAGTTACTTTTATTATAGAGTAATTCAGTTACTAACTAAGTTACTTTTTTGAACAAGTAGTGAGTAACTATAACTAATTACTTTTTTAAAGTAACGTTCCCAACACGGATTATTACAAGCTTGACATCATAACTACAGCAGATCCCTTTTGAGGGCTATATAGAACCCTTTTTAAAAATCTACAGCACATTCCTCATCAATCTAAAGAACCTTTTCACCATGGAAAGAACCTTTTATCCATGCATAGGGTTCTTTGAGTGTTCATGACCCTATATATAACAAATTTCTTTACTAAAGAACCCTTGAAGAACCATCTTTATTTAGAGTGTAGCACATCACATATCTTATTAAACACAGATCAAATGCAGAACCAGTCGACTCACTTCACTTTGTTTTTTGAGGCAGCACTCAGCATGTAATTAAACATCCAACAAACGCAAAGTGTAATAAAAAAAGCACAACAGTACATCAATAATAAAAAGTCACTAGCCTTGGCTCATTTAAAAAAAATATATAAAAATAATAAATTAAACTCTCATGTCTTTAATCCTAATGATGTGAAATTATGTGTGGAATATATGTCTGTATTTTAATAAGATAGTTTCACATTATTATGTTTAATAATTGAGAGTTTAATTGATTATTTTTATAAGTGTACATAAAACAAATGTTAGAAAAATTACTCAGCAAGACGGAATATGTATAAAGATACATGTATGTCACAATATTACAAAAAAAAATAAAATAATGAAAATGGCTAAAATGAATAATGCTATCCACATGCATGTTTGTAATGCTTAACATTTCTTCTGGTAATTTTGTGACAGTCCCTAACACTGCAGCTTGTAGCCAGTAATTGTGTAACAGTCCCTAACATTGCAGCTTATAGCCAGTAATCGGCTTAATCAAAACAAATTAATTTTAGTAAATGTTCTGGTTGTAATTTGTTGTCTTCTTCTATTTCACCACAAAACTAACTGTACTTGTGAACTTGTGTTTCGCTAATTTGCGAGAAAAAGCGGAATTCTGTGATGGCGTAATGTGGACATATAATCCTTCATGATTCTATTTGTCATATCGCACACCCCTAGTTCAGCCCTACCCTATTTTCTTTGGTACTGCTTTGTCTAACATTATAGATGTCACTTAACCTTTAGTTTTGAATAAGAATCTGATGAATGCACTACTACATTTATTATGGTGAACAGTAAAGTGGACCCTACAGAGAGATTATGCACATTTATTCTGTTCTTACATTAATGCTCATATGTTATGGCACAGTGGTTTGGGGGTTAGCATGAGCACTGGGATTTCAGGTTTGAGTCCCAATCTGGGTGGATTTTCCATATTCTCCCTGTTTGTGCAGGAGTCCTGTCCTGGCTTTGACTTAACAAGTCAGTGCCCAATGGAGGGGTAATGGGACTGACGATGCTGAACTGCATTAAGATGTTATGTGTTTTTGTGTACTTTACCTGCTAAAGCTGGATGAACAGGGCTGGAGCCATTGAGGTTCTTCACAGGTACTGTGGGTACTCTAAAAAACAAACAAATGTTCTAATATATCTGCACATATTACTGTCCAGATCTACTGAAAATACTCTGGATAAATTACATGAGCATACACACAGCAGAACAGTGTTTGTCACAGCCTGGCAGTTTGTCAATACATACATATGGCACAGCTTAATCCTCTTTTGGCGGTAGCAGCTTACCTGCTGTTTGTTCCTGCCATGTCAGACTACAGCAGCTGGTCTACTAACATGCTTTACTGAGGGCAGCAGGAACATTGCAAGTAGTGGCAACTTTTTGATGCTTGTAGTTGTAGTTTAGTCAATGTACAGCATGTAAAAAGGAAAATTTATGTCCATCCTGGTACAGTAAAACACCCAAGAACAAGAGCTGCCACAATATCTGAATACACAATAAAGATGCTCAACCACAAAAATGTCTTTAGCACCAAATGTTTGATAGAACATTTTTACAGTTTAACCAACATGTCTGTTCTTTTTAAAATGTAATCACTGTAGTCCATAAAGTCTTCAGCTGTCAACAAAATCCAGAGTGAAACTGGTTCAGCTTTGTATTTATACAAATTAGTAACGTATTGAAAGTTAAGAGTATAAAACGGATTACCAAATTTAAGTATTGAAACATTTCAGTATTTTTAATTCTTAGTGCAACTCTACCACAAACATTTACTTGTAACTTATTATTGTTTGTCAATGTCAGTAATGCAAATATACTCTTATGTTTACTGTTTGTTTTATTTAATTTCTCTAATTCTTTAAGATGATTTTGTTTCAGAGGCTAAAATGATGTGAAACTGTTGTGAAAATAAGGATAAAATATGTTCCTATAGCATCTTTCTGAAATCAAATACTTACTCAATATGAGTGAGCACTGTCATACTTCTTCCAAGACAATTCCACTCCAAATACAAAAATGTGTATATATAAAAAAACAGATTCAATCCAAAGAAGAAGGTTCTAGTCCAGTTATCTCCACAGCCGGTGTGTCTCCATTCTGGAAATCATCTGTACTGTAGTATACTAGTACCTCAGCTACCTAATGAATGTCTTGTTATGAACATCCTCCTGCTCTCTTATAGACCTAATCCATTACTTTCCATCTGGTGACTGACCTCACAGTACAGCAGCGTCACATCTGCATCAAATTACCTGCACGTCACAAGCTCATGAGTCTGCAGCCACACACCTGCTTTACATCCAGTAATGTTAGTCATCCGACAGGAACAGCTTTCTAAAAACATTTTTGAAGAGCATATCCAGACAAAATACCTTTTAGGAGCGTTTGAATTGCTGATAAGTCACAGATCATTTATTAAACATCAGAGATGTTAATAAAGAAACATGACATGTTTTGTTCAGCTTTCTTTTATACAGGCTTTACGTAGACTAATATTGTGGACACACCCATTTACTATTCTCAAAAAGTAGAATATAGTTAAAACGTTCATTTGTGTTCATAATTTAATTAAAAAAGGTAAGCTGATATATTTTATATTCATTACACACAAAGTGACAAATTTCAAGTCTTTTATTGGTATAATGTTGATCAGTTTGGCTTATACCTCATGAAAATCAGAAATCCAGAATCTTAGATTAGAATATTTCATTTGAAGTAAATTACTATTCAAAAAGTATCAACATTAAGACACAAAATGCTTAAAATGTGTGTAATAATACAAAATATGACGTTTGATCTTTTTGAATTAAAATATGAACTCAAACCTTTTCAACATATCCTAATTTTTGGAGATGCACTAGTATAAAAGAAGATCTAAAAAGAGGTAGAACTTGATATGACTTTACAATGAAGCCTTTTCTTGCCTCTATGAATATTCATGTTGGGTGTTTGTATTTTTGGTTTTTATTTTTTTGATTATCATTCTTGTTCTGAGAATACTAGAGCATCTCAAAAATGTAGATTATGATAAAAGTTAATTTGTGTTCATTATTTATTTCAAAACTATCATATATTTTATATTGTTTTTTTTAATACTGATCAGCATGGTAAATCATAAATCCATCAAATTATATTATGAAGAGAAAGGAACTTTTTCAGTACATGAGATGCAGTAGTGTGAGAATAAGAAGGAGACAGCTTTAATAATCTGGTGGCTGATATGAGTGTAATAATAACCAGCTAATGCAGTGATGTGTTTGCTACAGGGAAATTGTGCTGCTTCTACGTCAGCTGTTGTAAAGGGTTGGAGGCAGAGTAATCGCATCACTGATATTAGCTGGTGTATTAGCAAACTGCTAACGCACTGCAGTGTGAGTAACAGGGCAGGTGGCAGGTGAGCCAGACAGGCACTGCGGACTGGTCATGTTTGATCCTTTGCTAATCTGGGAAGCATTAACACACTTCCCAGCTGCCCCACTGAGACACGGACACAAACACACATACATATACACACAATTAAGCCCTCCCTTCATTCACCAGCTTATAATATAAAAGATTATTTTGCCATATTTAGACTCTGAGTGCACAGATTCACCAAAAACCTTCACCAATCACAAACCAGCACATATTGCTGCTTTTGAAGAGTCACTCAATCGTCTACTTGGTGTCCAGACTCTACCTGGGAGAACTTTATGTGTAGGAAAAAAAACAGAAATAGTAAAGAGGTGATTATAATCACAATTACAAGTACAAGTCACTGCATCACTGTGAGCTCCTTACACATCTGATCTTAAACACTGGTATAGTAACACAACCATAAATACAACACACACACTTTAAGGATAATAACAGGAATAAATAATAATAAGCATGATCATATCATATGTTACACATTGGTGTTTGTAAAAGAAATTAGGTATGCACCGAAATAAATATTTTTGGCCAAAGACCGAATGCGTTTCTTCATTTATATAAATCATAAAATTAGTAACTAAACTTTTTCCCAAAATAAGTCTTGTAGTTAGTCATGAATTGTATTTTAATTATATTTTCTAATTTAAGTTGGTTTGACATCAAGTTTAATAACATGAGTTTAGTTGATTATTCTTCTATATTTGTACATAAAACAAATGTTAGAAAAGTGATATAAGCTTACAACATTGGAAATATTAGCCCTTTATAATTGATTTCACTTGTTCAGACATCATATTTGCAGAATTGTTAAACCCATTAATATACAGTCCTTTCTCCCTTTCTTGTTCACACCTCCTGTGATAACTGCAGATAATTGAGTCATTATTTCATCACTGATGAAGGCTGTGGTGCAGAATGAAATACTTAATAGGTATTGTACAAGTTTTCACATCTTACAGATTCCTATTCATCTCAACTATCCATCAAGATTAGATAAAGGACTGAATCAAATCAAATGACAAATAAATCAACTATAATCAAAGGAAAAATAAGGGAAAAAAGCAAGTAAATATGAGTCGTGTACTGGTGTCCATAATTATTCAAGTTAACATGTTTAAACAAGAGGATACATGAATTTTAGCCATATTGTGTGTGCAAAAGAAAACCCTGAACATGATGATTAATATAATGTACATTATATGTAGGAGAAATCCAATTAGAACATATCCATATATCACACATTCTTGTTTCACTGATAAAAATATCATGAAATGTGAGTGTGGTAGGGCTGTCGCAATTATTATATAATCATTTAATTATAATTATTTGCATAATAACCACTATTTAAAGAAAATGCAATTATAGGCTGTTTGAGCAAAACTATTTTTTTTTCCAAAATCAAAGCTGCTAAAAAGAGTTTATCCTGTTTTTTTTGTTGGAGTAACAGTGTCTACTCTCCAGAGATGACTTTCTACTAGATTTTGGAGCATTGCTATGAGGATTTAATCACATTCAGCCACAATTTTCAGCAAAAACTTAATCACTACAGTCTACACAAGTTTAACTGCTGAAAGCAGGTGACACTGTGACTCTGTGTCCACACAAGTTTCACAATCATGATGATTTAAAGTTAGCGGAGAACAGCAGCACACAAATGAAGGTTCGCTCACACTGCTCTCCAACACTGCACCAGCTAAAGTTACACAGCTCCCTCAACAGGTGGAGAACTGCAATCAATCAGAATGTTTTCAACCACCTTTGTCCCATATTTCAGTTTATGCAAGGTTAACTTACTGCCACATTTACCCAAACTGCCACTTACATCTCAGGCTGTTTATTTCTCAAGCTCCCACCCCTGTATGTCTGACATTCCTCCCAGCAGTCATTTAAACAGACATTATTTACTTTTCTGCATGCCTGACCGCGAGCAGGGGGAGCCGTGAGATTTCTGAAACCTGAGATTTCTAGACGTTGCTGTGAAAGCAGTCTTTTGCTCCGGTTTCATTTGTTTTGAAATGCCACTGCTTTTAATGCATTTTCTCAACTTCTTATATTACTTCAGTCATTAATTTTCTGTGCATGAGATCTGTTTATAGCTCTTGTTCTCTATTTCTCTTGTGATATTTACAGCATCTATATGAAGAGACACCAGTGGTTCTCTTTTTATTGTCTTATTACATAACATAATGCATAACAGCATCTGTGTTTGTGCTAGTGATAGACTGATTAATCGCTTGTCTGATTAATCAGACTGATTATTCTCATTTTTTATATAATTGGCATTGGCTGATTATTATAAAAAAGTAACAAAAATCAGTGTGACTACTATAGAATAATGTTAGAGCCAGGGTTGCCAGGTCAAAAAAAACAATGTCTGACAGAGAGCCCTACACAAATCTAAAGCGTTTAATAACATGTTTCACGATGCTTTAAAAAAACAAATCTTTTATTCTTACTTTGTCATTCATTTTCTATGTTAGAACAGGTGCTGAAAATGTCCAGCATGCAGTTATTTTCTCCTTATCAGCTGGTGATGTAGTCTGCGTGTTAACAAGTTTATTTCAGCAGCTTTGTGTCTTTTGTCTGGAGTTTGTTATCCAGTACATTCACACCATGAACACTTCCTCCTGTCCTGTGCACTTATATATTATACACAGATCTCTGCACAATTCTCAGGGTGAAATAACCAATGTCCTGCACTGTGTCCATGAGGATAACTGCATCAGGTGACCAATGCAGATGGATGGGCGCCAGCCTCCACTCCAACAGCCGCAGTTATTATCATCAGAAATTAACACCCATCTACCTGCATTGTAATCATGCATATCAGTTTGTTTTCACACAAACTGAGTTTATTTAATCCACATTTGAGTAAAGAAGCAAACAGTACACCCTGTAGTATCCTTTTTCCTTCCTGTCTGCTCTAATCTATATTTT
Organism: Crenuchus spilurus; assembly: GCA_036984385.1. Taxonomy (NCBI): domain Eukaryota; kingdom Metazoa; phylum Chordata; class Actinopteri; order Characiformes; family Crenuchidae; genus Crenuchus; species Crenuchus spilurus. Next base: position 8,177 of record BRDA01081741.1, on the reverse strand, counting down.
CAAATGCTCTTCACTGCCTGTTCTGCTTATATTTTAACAACTCTATTATACACTTATTTGGCTGTTTGCCCACTTTTTTCCAAGTTACTAAAACAGATTTTTGTTGCAAATATTGAAAATTGCCCAAAAACCTGAATTTTTGAACAAAATGAGTAAAAAAATCTGTATTTTGGCATAAAATTACAAATCTGGCAACTATGGTTAGAGCTCCCTCTAGTGTCATGTTATTTACCACTCTATGGTCACATAAAGACATAAGACTATCTTATCTTTTCACCTCAAGTTAACAATTATTTTAATATTTCTCTTTTTGTCAGATACAAAACACACACACACACACACACACACACAACATATCAACATCATATAACAACTATCAGCTGCCTTGCACTCTAAATATCAGGATCACCATTTAAAAAGCCATATCGGTCCTGATCATGCACAATCCTTCCATTCTAAACTTCTGAACTCCACCCAAACCCATAACTCAAGACAGCATAACGACCATCCTTTTGTCTTTCTGTCCCTTGGTCCCTTTCTCATCACACACACACACACACACACACACACACACACACACACACACATGTATATACACGTTTGCAGTGACGCGGTATTGTGTTGCTAATGCTGACTAGGCTTTGCCATGCCAACAAAGGTTACCATAGAAACCAAACATGAGCTCACAATGGCTAGCAGACGTGGGGGGGAGGACAGTGGGGGCGGGGCTGGGAAGTTGAGGAAGATGAGGGGGAGGCAAAGACCAAAAAGGAGGAGGAGAAACAGAGGGAGGTAATGACCCTTTCTGACCTCCTTGCTCGCTCTCTTTCAGTCCCCCCCCCTCTCGACTCCCTCCATCACTGCATCCTCCATTCCTCTACATCTCAGTCCTCCACTGTTCAAGCGTTCACTTCTCTCCCCAGATGGTCATCAGGCTGAGCTGTGCTGGATGATTTAGTACTGTGAGAAACACACTGCTCCTACACAAAACTCACACAACTTCATAAATGTGTGCACACATAAATATACTCACACAATACAAACACACCCCAAAGACTTGCAAATAAGCTCTCTCTCTTTCTCTCTGTCACACACACATACACACACACACACACACTGTTTAGTAGCTTAACTAATTTTTCAGTAACCTGCATCATATACAGTAGGTAGTTCTACAATTACAGACTGTAGTCCATCTGTTTCTCTGTATACTTTGTTCAGCCTGTTCGTCAGTGGTCAGGACCCCCACAGAGCAAGTGGATCATTGGCAGTGACAATGATGTGGTGGTGGTGTGTTGGTGTGTGTTGTTGGTGATTTTAAATGCTCTGTCCACTCTATTAAACACACCAACTTTGTTGGTCCACTTTGCAGATATAAAGTCAGAGACAGCAGCTCATCTGTTGCTGCACAGATTGTGTTGGCCCTCTGGTCCTTCATTGGTCACACTGTTTTCACTCCAGCAGTGGCTCTGAGGTGTTTAAAAACATCAGCAGCTCTGCTGTGTCTGACACACACTAAGAACATTTTCACACTAAAACTATTTTTGGTCCAGTTAAAACAAACTCTGGTTCATTTGCTCCCTTGGTGCGGTTCGTTTTATCCGGTGTGAAAACAGTAATCGAACTTGGGCGTAGGGCTGCCACGATTAGTCGACTAGTCACGATTATGTCGACTATTAAAATAGTCGACAACTAATTTAATAGTCGATGCGTCGTTTTTGTTTTTGTTTTTACTTTCGTTTTCTCTCGAAACTGCTGCGTACTCACCTTTTACTGCTGCGTCTTCCTTTCTGTCCTTGACGCACATGCACAGTAGTGATAACCGGGGTAGCCCGTGGATGACGTCACAGGACGTTATATACAGAGAGGCTCAAAAGAGTTCCCGCGACGGAGCTCAAAAGAGTGGGATCATTTTAAGAAAATGAAAGAGAAACGAGTGCAATGTAATATCTGCAAGGCAGAACTTGCCTTCCACGGCAGGACAACTGTGATGCATGAGCACCTGAAAAGGAAGCTGTTGTGCCTCATTGTGACAATGATGAAGAGGGACCGTTATCTCGGTAAGCTAAATTGCTAGTTAGCTGCTAAACAGAGCGTAAACAGAGAGTTAACTTGCTGCTTACTCATATTTATAGCTGTAAAAGTTAACATTAGTGATGACGATTTGATTCATCAGCCTTAGAACACATTCATGTGTTTTCTGTAACATTATAACAGTCATGTGTCTGAATAGGAATGCTAATGCTAACGTTTCTAACATTATGTTTCAGTGCTATGTTTACACTTTATGCTAAACAGTTAAATAATTGTTTGTTGCAACAAGCTGCATATTTCATTAAAGGTTTAATGAACTATGATCTTAATTGTTTGTATTTTTAGTTAGCATATAGCTGAAATCTAATGACAGTTATATAATAACAGCTGCATTCTAGAGCAATAAGATGTATGTTTTGTATGTGGGTCTTCCTGCGGTTGACACCAGACCTGCTGCTCACTTACATCTACTACTAGCAATGATCGGACTGAAGCTCTAATGTTACTGCATTTACTGCATGTCAGATTTAACTAAGGATGTAAATCTGTATCAGTAGTTTGATCAGAGGAGGATGGATCCCCTTTGTGAGTCTGGTTCCTCCCAAGGTTTCTTCCTCCAGCCTTGAGGGAGTTTTTCCTTGCCACTGTTACTTCGGCTTGCTCACATCGGGCTTAGAATCAAATTGTCTGATACTGATTATGTAAAGCTGCTTTGTGACAACGTCCATTGTAAAAAGCGCTATATAAATAAAATTTGATTGATTGATTGTTTTATATTCAATTAATGCATGATCCGAGTAGTCGACTAATCGCAAAAATAATCGGTGATTAGTCGACTATAAAAATAATCGTTTGTGGCAGCCCTACTTGGGTGTGGATCAAACGAACAATACCAAGACCTGCGAGAGGAGGTAGTCTTGGTCTGGTCCCAAACAAACTCAGGAGCGGTTTGCTTGTGGTAAGAATGGGATCTGACCTCGATCCGACCCAACTATGGTGTAACTCCTCAATTTTGTGCTAAACGGAGAGCTAGTTAGCACTAAAACTTTACTGTAGCTGCTGTCACACGTCACTGCATGTCACGTGGTGCTGTCTTGCAGCAGAAAAGTGAGGGCTTCCAAGACAGTTAAACAGCAAAATGGAGCCGTGGCTCGGGACAGGTGAGTGTCACATGGCAGCCGCGAGACAGTAGATAAATGCCACACAGCAACAGCAACAGGACAACAACAGTTTTAGCTTTTACTTTCTTGCACCTGTGCCAGACAGCTCTGACCAATCAGAGGAGACATGTTCACGTGGTTTGTTGGGGTGCATTTTGGTGTCTTTAGGTTTGTGCCTGTGTGAAAACAAAGCAAATAGTGTGGAAACGCTCCAAGTTAAACAAACTCATTTTGATTCAGACCAGAGAAACAAACTACCAGTGTGAAAACAGCCTAACACACCACATCTGTGTCACTGAGAGTGATCCACCTGCTCTGTGTGAGTCCTGATCATTGAAGAACAGGGTGAACAAAGTATACAGAGAAACAGATGGATTACAGTCTGTAATTGTAGAACTACAACATATTGCAGCATTTGGTATAAAATGTTCTTTTGTAGAGTTTAAAAGGATTATTTCAGCTGATCAGGTTGGTCACAGGGTGAGGCAGGGGTGTTTCTAATTTACTGTTCTTGGCTTATCACAATATTCGTGAGAAAATCCATATCATGAGACATCTCATGGATATTTACTTTCATACTGGTAATACTCCATCCCCATTACCAAACAACATGTTGGTCTTTACTCAGAATCCGGTGCTGCACTAGTGAGCTGTTTCTGACACAACACAAAAACTTTCGCCCTCAGATATTTTTAAATAATATAAAATGTTCATATTAGAAACAGAATTTCAGTCTCTTAACAACAGTGCCCACCCTTTGGCTTTTTTCCTTCCCTGTGGTTAACCAGATCTGTACACTCTTGCAGAAACATCAATATCAGAATTATTCAGAATTCACATCCCTGACATTCAGGCATAAATATTCATAAATTGACAACATGTGCTGTGTTATACACTTACTCATATTAGCTACAAAGCCACTATTAAAAACAATCTTCACACGGGTTTATATATACAGTATATATCCACCCAAAAGCATCTGGACACCATACAAAACCAACGAGAACATCCCAGTTCTCTAAACTCTAACCAAAAACACATGACACAAGACCTAAACCAGTAGTATTAGGAACAACAACAACAACAACAACATGCTCACAAGCAGCAGCATTCTCATCTAAATTACCATAAAAGGTGACAAAAGAACATGACCTAGATTTTAAACCCTTTAGGCAGTCTAACCAAATGACAGAGCATTCATTTTCATGTTTCTTCTTCTTGTTAACTAAAAGGACAAATGTATACTTATTGTATACAGACTTGTTTCCCGTGTTTCACTACAAAAGTCAGAATTAACTGATTAGTATTTATTATTTTAAGAGAATACAAGATGTTATGTTCAGGGACAAGCTAGTTAAACACTGTAAAAAATACAACACCAGCACAACTTTTTTGTATGTATTGGTATGTATGTATAATTGTATGTAACGTACTGCACTCCTCCTTTGAGTTTCACCTAATCAAACATCTTAGCTTACTCAAAAATGTCACTAAATCATCATTTTATGCATTGATAATGTTATAAAATATATTTTGAACCAACTTTGGATCACAGGTTGCAGGAAAGACTGAAAGACAAAACTGGAGCCCAAGAGGAGGAAGTGATGTCAGTGTTCTAGCTGGTGTAGAAATTGAATACAGATATGTTGCATTTGCCTAATAATGCCTTCTGACTAAACTAGGAAGTTTGAGTTGGTGAACCTCAAATTGAATAAAAAAAAATGAGTGCAAGTACTTTATTTAACTTTTTAAGTTGGGGGACACAACAAAAAAAGATTGAACACAATCACTATCACTAGCAATGTCATCACTCATAAGCTCACTAGTAACTACATGTGCTGAATTTACTTTGGCCTCCTAACACTTGGGGGCAGCAGAGTGACTTTAGCAGCTGTTACTTACCCAGAGGCGATGAGGGCACGTGACTGTGCCATGGCGATCCTCTGCAGTGCTGGCCGGCTCAGCCCTGCGAGACTGGCACGAGGAGGCAGAGGGGCGGCACAGGCTGCAGAACGCTGAGGCGGAATTGTTGTTGAAGGCGCCGGTGAGAGTGAACTTGATGTGGTGCTCGAGGCCATGGTGATGAGCGTTGCAGTTGGCACTGACGGAGGAGATGTCATTGAGGGACAGTTTGGCACAGTTGAAGGCTGTTGGTTGGACACTGGAGGAGGTGGAGGGGGCAAAGGCGGAGGAGGCGGGCGACTGGACAACAGGGAAAGAGTGGCAGTGTTGGAGGTGAGCATGGACAGTGAATGGGCAAAGGCAGCAGCGTTCTTGCGTTCTTGCGAGAGGGACCGGTTAAAGGACAGCCCATGAGGCAGAGTTTGTGAATATGAATTAGACATGGATGAAGTCATAGACAAGGATGGAAGTGTCCCTAGGCTGGACTTTGGACTGGGCGGCTTTGTTGGGGGAGGTCTGCGTCCCAGCGTGTGTGAAGCCATGGCATTTGCTTTCACACTTAAGACTAGCATACACTGTTGGCAGGCACATGGCTGTCCAAGAGGTGCAAGAGACGACATTGAAAGAGTTCCACTTGGATAGATAGCACTACCATTATCAGTTGAGCTAGAACCGGACACTCCCACCCCTAGAAGTGCTCCAGTCGAGCCTCCAACTGAGGTTACACCACCAGCTGCCCCTGCAACACTAGTACCCCAACTCTGGGCAGCTTTCGGCAATGGCCCAGAGACCAGCGGGTAAGCCATTTCTGAGCGTCTCTGAATGCGGCGCCGCCTCTGTGTTTGCCGGTTGACCTGAATCATGCTCTGAAAGTCCACAAGATAGCAAAACCCAAGTGGTGCCAGGTCCAACCAGGGCTGCTGGCGGTCCTTTGCTGCTTGCAGAGCGATGCACACCTCCATGTCATAAGGCGTCCAAGAACCAGCATCATTCTCCCACTCCCACAGCCAACCCTGACCAGGTGCTGAAGCAGGATCGTAGAAACTCCGACGTACCGGCCTTAATGTACCTGTAGAGGGAGAGACCACACATCAACCACCTGGGTTAACATAGCAACACACTAGCTGGGATATATCATTAACCACCTATCAACACTGTAACATCTGCCTGGGAACTGCTATGTAATCACCCTGCATTTTCTTCAGGAAATTAGCTTTTCTAGTGTACTGTTATTATTAATATTTAATCAACTGGGAATGACTCTAGTAACAAATTCATTCACATATCATGTTTGCTACATTTACAGTATAGGTCTTATAATAGAACTAGTCTGATTTGGGAGGTCTTCAGGAACAAACTTTTGTGAGACATAAGCAAGCATAACACTCGGTATTACAATCTAATTACAAATTACAATACCGTTGTGGGGCAGCCATGTTATTGTGAGGGGCAGTCATGGTGTTGTGGGGGGCAGCCATGGTCTGGTAATTAGGGATTTGTTCTTGTGACTGGAAGGTTTGATGCCCTGGCACCTAACCCCCAACTGCTCCTCGGGCACAGTGGATAGGGCTGACCAGCGCATTAGTCATGTGTGCTCACTGTCCTCTAGTGTGTTCATTAGTGTGTTTCACTGCCCAAATGGGTTAAAAGTGTAGGTGGAAATTCATCTGTGCACACTGGCCAGTGATTGTGCCCTTTCACTTTCAAATGATTAAGGCACACACTTAATTAAGCATTAGCATACACACAACTAAAATCATTTAAAAGTTACATGCATACCAAAGCTAAAAACTGCTGCTTTTCCACAGACATAATAGTGGGATCACAGACTACACAACATAAACAGTATTCTCATTTTCTATAACACAGGCTGCTTTAGGCTCACTGAACATGGTGTGCTGTTCATACCAATTCACCTGAACAGAATGAAATATGCCTCTTTTCTCTTTTGAAGGCTGGTATCAGCCTAGAGTGCTGCCGTGACGAGTAAAATACCATCCACTGAGACTCGAGCCCCTAACTACAAACAGCACATGACAAGTATATTCAGCCAAAATCTCAGCAGTGAGAAAAAGGACACACTCACACATTCCTGGCAATGGGTGGAGGGACACCCAAGTCAAGTATGAGACAAGGCCTAAGAGGGTCAACATTTGCTTTGTGCTGAGAGGGAATTGTGATGTAAGCTCACGCAAACAGTGGATACTATTGAGACCTCAGGGAAAGAGCGAAAGAGGAGACTTCGTTCTCAGTTAACATTTAGGAAAAACTATTCTGAAAGTAGAGCTGCACCAATAAACATATCAATACATCAATTCTATAATTTAACATTCAACGCACCAATTTAACACTGTATTTGATTAAAGCTGGAGATTTTTATATGGATTATATATACAAAGATGCTAGTTAAAGGGGACATATTTAAAAACATTACTTATTTTTATGCCTATATTTAGGTATCTGGGGTGTTTACCAAACTATAAACTGTGAAAACCTAAAACCAAGTCGGTTCTTGTTGACTGCCTGGGTCTGAAAATATGATTACTCAGTGTTTGTGTGTTTTGAGTCAATATTACACTGTTGTAACATTGTTAACGGCTGAAAGAGAGAGCAGTGGGTGGTGGAGAGAGGGGAGAGAGTTAGTGAATAAAATCACAGAGAGTAACATTATTGAGAACAAAGCAGTAAAACAAAGAAATAAAACTTTATGATTTAAATGTTGTGATTGTTTGCAGAGCTCTCCTGTGTGTAGAGGTTTCAGCTCTGCCCTCTGTGCTGATAGGGGGGCAGGGACAGCAGTGCCTCATGTACATAAAGCCTGACTTTGATCTGATTACCTGAACACCTGAAGTATTTCTACCAAACTTTATATTTACAAACATTTCATTTAGACCCTCAAACTAAAAGTTAACAAGTTAAACGGGGTATAATATGGGACCTTTAAAGTGTAAAATTAAGCATTTGTTTTGAAAGACAATGATGAATGAGTAGAGATGCACCGATCCGATATTAATATCGGTATCGGTCCCGATATTGGGAAAAATTCTAGATCGGGTATCGGTGACAATGTGACCGATCCAT